>APFE030487704.1:184829-297551 GCA_000404065.3 Pinus taeda
AAAGCCCTTTTACTCTTTCCAATTGTTGTGGTGTTGTTCTAAAGAAGGTGTTGCTCTTTGTATCCTCATAATGTGCTATCATTTCCTCCGTGAAAATTGACCACGTAACAAGTATTTTACGAGAACAAAGCCCTTTATACCATAAAAATTGATCTGGTTCTAAATATGAAGATGCAATACATACCTTTTGTAACAGCGGTACACCATGTAGATCAAAATATTGCTCCATCTGACATATCCAATTTACGGGATCCTTGCCATCAAACTTCCTCTTCTTGCTTTTATTTATTTATTTTAGGAGCACGATCTTGAAATGACTGTAACTCTGTACTTTCAGATCTTTAAGTTTTGAAACTTGTAGTATCCCTCTATGTCCTCTTTCCAATGCCACTAGTCTGATTCAAATTGGATTCTCCAAGGAAGAGTTATGCCAAATCTCCCACAGTGACCTGATTATAGACTAATTCAATAGAGCGAACGTGTACGATGTGCCACATGTCCTTGTTTTGACCTTTGGCTCTGAAAAATATATACAAGAAGCCACAGTCTGTCCTCTTTTTCTACCTTCTTATGAAATTTCAATTTGATGCTCAGAGAGAAAGTTATGATTATTTTCCCTAGGTAACCTGTATTGAATGTAATTCAGGACTCTTCAAAAGGACCAACTTCGTCAGCTCATATTTCCGAAAATATAGCGTAAAAAGCTTTGAAATTCGGACCTGAGGTTCAACGCGATGTCTTCGAAAATGGGTTTTTTTTTTAGATTCTGAAACGTCGCAGAAACAAAGGTATAGAGAGAATTCCACGATGACCTGTTTGGAGCAGCGAAACCCTAGAATCCAAAGCTCTGATACCAAATGTTATGAAACCAACTCAAGAAAAGATAGAAAAGATAGATCAACGCCTTTTAGAATTCAGCCTCTTCAAGGGGGACTTCCTTTACATTCATAAATGACAATTCTTGGAATGCTACAAATGAAAATACCTCCTCTCTATGATATATGAGTCTAGGGGGGTCATATGTAATGATGCACCTGACATAAACAATAAATAATGTAAGGGCCATAAAACAATAAAAAAATTAAAAATAGTGGGCTTCTAATGGGGCACAATAGTGACAATATGGGCACTACATGGGTACATCAATATAATAAGTGGGTTGTACTAATAACAATAAGGTGTTACACTAGTAGTATAGGGGCCTAACAGATACCTTGTAAGGAGTACGTTGCATGGTCTTTTCTAGTTCGAGCTTGTCCACCATCTATGTAGAAACAAGATTGTCAGTGCTTCCACTATCAATTATTACTTTGCAGCGCTTACCTTTTGATTTATAGGTAGTTCTAAACAAATTCTTCCTCTGTTCTAGTCCTCCAATCTCTGGCTCTACCATAAGCAAAGTCCTTCTCAATAACAGTGATTCACCTTTTTTAGGGGGTTCTTCGGTTTCCATAAGTCGAGGTGGTTCTAGCTTTGCCTCAGCCACATTCACATTCCTCTGACTTGCTGGTTTATTATGAGGACAGTCCCATGACATATGTCCCCATTCTCCACATGTATAACATCGAACATGTCTTCCTCACGCTCTTCCTCTAGGCAAAAATCTTCCTCTGCTAAATTCTCCCCTTTGTGGTGGTCTACTACTTGAGCTTCCTGCTTCATGTTGATGCTATTGTCCCCTTGGTCTGGTAGTTCCCCTACCTCTTACTGAGCTTTTTCCTCTATTCCTTTGACTTTGTTTCCTTAATATCTTCTCTTCTTCCTTCAAACTTGCTTGATAGGCTTCTTGATGGATGTCATACCTTAAGCCATTGATATATATAGCTACCTTCTCCATGTCGTCTTCTGCATGTCCTACTCTAATACTCAATCTATAAAACTCTTCTATGTATTCTTTAACAGACATTCCTTTTTTCCTTAAATTTTGCAATTTCTTAAAAAGACTTAACTGATAGTCTTTAGGCATAAATTTGGTTTTCATTTTACTTACCATTTTATCCCATTGCTTGATCTTGGACTTTCCTTTTCTCACTGTCGATGTTTGTAGTTCATCCCACCAAATAGCTGCATGACCGTTTAATCTGGTAACTACAAATTTCACCTTCTTTTTATCATTAGTTTCCTCTTCATAGTCAAAATATTTGTCCAATGAATTGATCCAATGCATTAGCTCTTCTGTATTGAGACTCCCTTCATACATAGGAATTTCCATCTTTGCTTTTCCTCCTACTTTCACCAACATCTTGATAACTCTGGTGGTTTCATTGTCTTCGTCTCCTTCGTCCTCAGGAGATTCTTCTAAAGAGCTCTCATCTCCTTCATTACGTGCTCTTTTCTGAGCAGTCTCAATTGTCTCCAATCTTGTATGCAAACGCTGGACCTCTTCCAATAGAATTGCATTTTCTTCAAGTCTTCCTCGACCAATGTCAGCCCCTCTCCTTGGTGGCATTTTCACTGTAAACATTCCTTTCTTCTACTCTGATACCACAAATGATGCAACACAGAAGCAGAACTCAAGAAACCCCAAAATCATCCCGTGGATCCCCTTCAAACTATAACCCGACTATTTCCCTTTTTACAAAAATACACTGAAAAAATGCCGAAACAATGAATATTTACCTTTTTAATTGGCACGCTCATCATACCCGAAAGTCAACACATTGATCTTTGGTGACCGTTGATTTGGAGCTGTGAGATCTGATGGTTGTCATAGATTTCAGGTGGGACAAGAGACCAGGGTTTAACTCTCCGATAAACAATTTTCTTCCCCTCTGCCTTGCTACATGTCGATGGGTCAATGGAATTGGGGGTCGGACCTTCAAAACCACTTACAACTTTTAATGCATCCGAATTAGCAAAACCTCTTGGAAATCCAACAGTCGTGATTGATCGTGATCCAATGGTTGCGATTTAATTGCCTGATCGCAAGTCACAATGTCCAATTTCCAGGCTTCTTATTCTTCAAAGCGTTGATCTCGTATCGATATTATGGACCTGATATGGTATAGATCCTCATCTATAATTGTTTCAAGTCTTGATTCCAAATCCAACTATGTTTTGCACTCATTTTTAGTGTAAATTTGGTTTTACACTTGTGGGGCCGAAACTACATAATAAACTTTTCCGACCTGATAAAGGTGATCCGACGGTCAGGATTTAAGCGAATCAAACAATGAGATTTATAGAAAAGGCCTTGGACTTTTGTAAGACCTACAATTTTGACATGAAACACAGAATAGAAAAGGAAATAACACTCTACCAAATACAAAGGATCTGACAGTGTACAAGAGTTTCCATAGACTGATAATCAATCATACACACAATATTATTGACTCATAATAAAATACTTACAGAGTCTCGGCCTTGGGCCTGATTACAAAAATGAAATACCTCTGTCTCAAAACCCAATCCACACACTCTTCCTAATCTCGCTCCACTCAATCCTCTCCTCAATCCTCTCTTCAATCCCTCTCCCCTTTTCATTACATTTTCACTTCCTTTTATCAATCAGATATCACTCTAACTGTATCTAACAACTCAATCCCTCTTTTAATCAATCTAACAACAAATCTTCTAATTACTAGCTCTATCTCACACCTATGCTAAAAACTCATCTTTGAGCTTAAAATAAGACAATTTCTAACTTATTACAATAATGAAATACAACTCATTTATTGAGAGATCAAACCCTCTCAGTAAAACTGATTTTTTGACCAATCAAGTCAATGAAATTCAACTTGTTTAGCCACAACATGTGAACAAAATTTCACATTGCTAGCTAAGTACGGATGCTCTTGCATAAATTCCTCATATTTATTCAACATTTGATAACAAGAAAGTTGATAATCATGCATCCATTATTAAGATGGAATGTAAGCTGTATGATCAAGTTGCTTCCATTTTGATTGATCCTAGATATAATTATATTTATATTAATATTAACTTGGTGGATAAGTGTGGCATGATAAAAGAAGTGCATGAAAAGTCTTGGTTGGTCTAGTTGGCTATAAGTACCAAAAAGAGTTCATCACTGGGTGAGAGCTTGTGCATTTGAGCTAAATAATATGCCTACATAAGCACATCTAAATGTGCTTCCTTGGGTTTCATACAATATTATTTTGGGCATGGATTAGTTGTACTTTCACAGGACTAAGGTAGATTTCTACAAGAAGGCCATTGAGTTCTTGAATGATGATGGAGAGAAAATAATCTTACAGGAAAAGAAGAAGCCTACATCATTTATAATGGTTATAGCTATAAAACCTAAGCACAATTGCTGGAAAGAATGTGTATTATTTACAGTGCATATTTCTAGTGACAAAGCGAAAGATGTTGAGGATGTTGAAGTCTTGAAGAGGTATCCAGTATTGTAGAAATTTCAAGATGTATTTGAAGCAGACAGAGAGGGTCAACATGATTCTTGAGGACATGTTGAGGATGTATGTCATGCATTAGTGGAGGAAGTTGGAAGCGTATCTTCCACTGGTAGAGTTTGATTTTAATAATTTGTATCAAGATTCCTTGAAGATGAATCTATTTAAATTTTTTATTGGTAGGGTTGTAATACTCCCATTAGTTGGAGTGATCTAGTGAATAAGGTATTGATTGGAATGGATATGTTGGCAGATCTGGAACAAAAAATGCAGGATTTTAAGAGGAATTGGAAGGTAACATAGGACATGTAGAAGAGTTATGCATATCAATACATGTTATTTAAGGAGTTTGAAGTTATGTAGCATGTGCACTTGCGCATCAATCCCAAGAGGATCTCCTTCAGGATTGGGTCATGTGCCAAGTTGCCACCTCGGTATTGCGGGCCCTTTTAGATCCTCAAGAGGATTGGACTAGTGACCTAAAAATTGCACTACCTCTGATTGTGAAATTCCATGATGTTTTCCATGTTTCATTGCTTAATATATATGTGCAACATGTTTATCATGCGATTGAATGGTATGTATTACAAGTGGAACTAGAGGGAGAATTCTAACTACAACCACAATGCATATTGAAGTGGAATCAATGCATGCTCCAGAGCTAAGAAATCGAGCAAGTTAAAGTGAAGTGGAAGCACTTTGGCCCCGATGAAGCTACATGGGAGATGGCTAATTAGATGTGGGATTTGTATCCTTCATTATTTGTTGGCTCAAGAAAATGAGTTTTGGTATATGTATGTATATATGTGTATGATTGTAGATACCATAATGAGCTATGTTATAAATCTCCAATAAGCGGTATGATTTTTATGTTTGTCATGTTGCTTTTGGTTTGGAGTAGTTGTTCATTGTGAATATTGCATCGAGATGTGATATAAATATCCATAGGTAATATGTTTTATTTTAGTGTTTTGCTGGTCATAGGTGTCATAGAACACCGAGGATGGTGTTCCCCTAAGGGGGAGGGGTTTGTAACAACCCCAACTCAAATTTCATGTAATAAAGGATAATAAAGGAAAAATAAGACTAAGTTCACGGGACACGTATTCCAAATTGAATGTTGGGTAAATAACTAAAGTGAGCATCATTTTCAATTTATTATTTGACAAGGAAATTGGCGAAGTAATTGGAAAAGGAAAAGAGGCATTAATTGGAATTTTATCTATTAAAATAAAGGAAAGTAGAAGAAAAGGAAGGTCAAGAGACACAATTTGCATGAGAGGGAAATTTTCAGAGTTCTAGCATACGATGGGACCAAATAACAAAGGTTTCATCAATAAAGAGCTTCCAAAACATAGGTTTTAAGTGGAATCCTTTAAGGGATAAGGTTTCAATGTGCTATATAAAAATGTTGGCAACAACAAGGGAAAGAAAGGAACCCATGGTTGTGCACTTGGTTTTCTCATAGAATACTCTATTAAAAGTGAAGAAAGTGGTGGTCAAGAAAGTTTTGATAAGTTTGAGGGTTTTAGAGTCAATTAGTTTGTAAATAAGGTCAATGGCTTCTGGGATATGGTTTTGGTAAATAGGGAGACAATATCAAAGCTAACCATGATGTCATTTCCTTCAAGATTTAGGTGTATGGTTTTCTCAATGAAATCAATGAAGTCTTATAGTGGCAAGAGAAGGGACTCAATTTCATGGAAAGGAATTGGGAGAGAAAATGGGTGGGACCATCAATAATGCTTTGAAACCATCAACTTTATCAAAAATGATCTCACCACTACTTTCTTCACTTTTAATGGAGTTTTATTTGAGCAAATTGATTGACACTGATAATATGAGTCACTAAGAAATTAAAATTACAATATGCTTCTCCACTTAGTAGAAGCTTGGAAACAATGTTCTCAACATTTGTTTCATTGTCATCGTATTTACGATATAAGTAGATGTGCATAACTAATGCAATAAATTGAAGATTTTTTTTTAAAATATTAATAAATATGTTCACTTTTCAAATATTAATAAATACATTAATTTCTTGTAAAAGTATGTGTTGGAGATGAGTCATTCTTATTTGGTTTATAGATTATCAATTTCATGAATAAACTAGAATCTTATAGGTGAGGTGAATCCTTCTCTTCCCATTTCATATTTTCTATTGCATTTTGATGCCTAAGAAGACTTTAAAACTATAAAATTGCCTTATTTTTAACGTAATATTTTCAATTATTATTCACTTGTGAAAATATGGTGGCTTGTGAGTAGTCAATATTTTGTATTAAAATTAAGAAACATAGTGTCTTGAACTAGATTCTCTTGATCAAAATACTATGCATACATAGTGGGGTAGAAAAGATCCCATTTGGCTCCATGTTTGTAGAGGATTACATAGAAGCAGGACTTGTCAATACAACTACTATAGAAAATTATCCAGAAAATGTAGTGTAGATGGTTCAAAGGTAATTACAACACTCAATTATGATCTATCAAGTGTATTTGGTTAATACGTTTTTTAATGTTTGAGGGTAAATTTTGAATTGTTTCTTCTATTCTAGAAGCATTGACAACAACATGAAGAGGTGAGAGTTGGGTTATGTATCTTAAAAAATTGGTAACCCTATTGATCATTTCTGGTTTTCCAATCTCAAGTGGGAGCACCACAAAAATTTATTGGCATATTGTGCATTTGGATATGACAAGGATTCCCTTGGAGGAAAGAACAAGAGTTTTTATCTATTCATAGATCCCAATGATTATGATGGAGTGGCTCCAAGATTGGAAATACCTTGTAAGATGATTTTATTTTTCATGTACCAAATATTTTGAAACTTCCTTATATATTAATATTAGCCTTACCTACTTATACCGTTTAATAAAATCCAAGAACAATATGCAAAACTATAGCCTGAAAATATAAATGCAAAACATATTTATATATAGAAAATTTTGAATCCTTAAAAGTTTGAATATTTTGACCTACCATCTATATGTTGTAGATATCTTTTACAAAGAATAACATTTTTTCCGCCAAGTAAACATTTATGAAATTAAACTTATTTCTAAGGTTGGTAGAAATAATGACCTTATCTTGTTATGGTCGATAGAAGCAATGACCTTATTTTTGGAAATAATATTGAGAGGGGGGGGGGGGGGTGAATAAGTATTAGCAAATCGATAAATTTTTCATTTCCATACTTGGATTCATATACGCTACTTTAGTTTAGGGAACTTGCATGTACACGCAACTGTGTTTAATGCAACTAGTGTATATCCAATAAAGTTATGACACAGTTAATTCATTATATGTTGATCTTTAATCAGTGCATCAGAACTTCATTAACCATATAAACAGTATACAGGTGTAGTAAAAATAGAACAGATCATCACACATAAAACACACACATGAACACCATGATATAAGGTGGAAACCCAATGTGGGACAAAAACCACCTGCTGTTGTTTTCTTTAATATAAGAAAAAACTATTTACAATCTTGTACTCGCACAGAATCATACCAGTACACAGGCACCCACCTGCAGATGAATACAACCTTCTCTCATTTTCCAGCTACTACTAGAAGGGAGCTACAACCCCCTGGCTCTTGTACTAGTTGATCTATTTACTAGTATGTAGGCACCAGCCTACAGAGGGTTATAACCCTCTCTCGTTTTCTAGCTACTACTAGAAGGGAGCTACAACCCCCTAGCTCTTGTACTCACCAATATGTTTACCAGTACATAGGCGCCAACCTACATAAGGCTATGACCTTCTCTCTTCCTCCAGGGACCACATTTCATAAATTTTTAGACTAGATACTCTTGGAACACAACATCATAATTTGAAGGCCATGTTTCATCCGATTTTCATATTGGACCCATCAACAACATTGAAGCTCAAAATAAATCACATTGCAATACAACCATGAACCACATCTACATCATCAATCTCTGAATCACCCAACAACTGAATCACTGAAACCCTGTCATCAAACCAGAAAACAGAACAAAACCTAGAAATCTGTAGCAACAACTAGATCCAACTACAACTTCAAATATCATACTTCATACTATATACACGACTCTGCTAAGCTGAAGTAGCGTGTATACGCTCTCTTACCAAGGTGAACCCGTGTACGGATCTGCAAATATTTACTCATAACTTTGCAGCTATACCATACATCAGCCAAACCCAGATCATAATAGTTATACAAAAAAATATGCATCAGTAATTCAGATCTAGTCTATCCATGATCAAACCACACAATGATGATACATCCCAAGCCTTAAGATCCTGATGATCCATCATCAACTGCATAAGTGCATCCTTGGTTTAGATCAAGCAAAGCATCACAAACCCATAACCTGCATACTGGATCTCACACTTCATCAGATATTCAATACTTGCACCACTTGCACAGATTGGCCTAATGATCTTTTGCTCCTTTTATAGTCTTAGGCCTTACTAAATACCATGGTCCAAAACCACTTAGGACCAATACCTTGGACTAAATACCTGGGGTCAATACCTCGGGCCAGATACCACGAACTAATACTATGGACCAAAATACCATGGACCAAATACCATGAACCAAAACTTAGTTTTCCAACATGTACATGCTTTCCCTTCTGTGAAATTGCGTGTGTACGATATGCGTGCCTTTTTTTCTGCTAACCCACATGTATATGCTCCTTTATCACAGTGAACCTACATATGCCTCTCTCAACATTAATTCTTTGTTATTTACCTACTGCACTATGATCTGTCATCTGAGTGAGTTGCCATCAAGGACAACCCCTGTATCATACTTGTATCATAATTCCAACAATCTCCCCATTTGGACTTGATGGCAACAACAATACCAATTCACTCTCCCCCTTTGACATCAAGGGAAAAGGGTGAACCAAGATATTCTCTCCCTTGATATACATTCTGTTGTCCATACTCCCCCTGAGTATGTGCTGAAATCTTTGATTGAGCTCTCCATTTGTACATGCTAAGATGTACCAATTTGTCCATGCTCCCCATGAGAACCTGTAGAATTATCTAATCAAACTCCCCCTTTGTACATGCCAAGATGTACCAATCTGTCCATGCTCCCCATGAGCACATGCAAAGTTTGCAAAAATAATTTTTAGAAGAATGACTCTACAACTCAACTAAGTGAGTATGACCTTCCTATCACCAAAGACTCATACATACATCAATCTCCCAACCATGGTGGGGATACACCACTTTTGACTCATCCAACCAACCAATCAGGGATATACCAAATGTTTATACATGACTCAAAAATAATAAACATTACATCATCCATCCCATGCATATTGGGATAACGAATTACATCATATGACTCATGGGTCTTTAACAGATATACATGACATTTTAACAAACACCAAAGACCTAAACAAGACCATGATAGTCATCAGCAACTATCATCCACCATATGATCTGCACCATAAGCCTCTCTCAGCAACATCAACAACTTGTAACCTGAAACACCATTCCCTTGACCAACCAACAATAAGAAGCAAGATGTATCGTTCAACCTCATAACCAACATCCTGAAAGACTTCTAACCATAATGCCAAAAATGCATTATTCGAAGCATATGCTTCCCCTAGACCTGTGCGATATCATCATCAAATATAGTAGATAAGTGACTGAACCATATCAGATTCCTTTTTCGTAGTCTGAACCACTACTTTTTCCTGAGAACACCATATACGCGACTATGTAGTGTCTAACTCATGTATGTATGCAAATTCTCTTCATGAAACTTGTGTATGAGATTTAGAACATTGAAGTTTCACACTTTCAGCTTCCTCTGAGTCTGTCATGTTTGTATACTCTGCTATGCCACATATTTCTGACTGTACTTCCTTCTTCTTCCATATCTTTGAGTGTGATGATTTTTTCTCCTTTTGGTATGGTGCCCAAAATCTCCTCCTGCATTCCTTTGCTATATGTCCAAGTTTTTTACATGCATAACATCTCATATCTTTCATATTCCTTCTGTAGCAGTCAATGGTTTTGTGACCAAACATATTGCAAGCAAAACAATATCCCTTAAAGTAGTTGGAACATGATGATCTTTCTGTGTGACGATCTTGAGCCATTCCATTTCTGCATCTAGCTACAACATGTCCAAAATTATGACATATGAAACATTCAACATTATTCATCGGAGGAAATAACTGTCTCTCACTTCCACAATTATGAGTAAAAGATTTTCTTTGAAGATTTTCTTTCTTTGGTTCTTGACCTCTTTTCTCCTTGTTGAGAATTCCAGATTTTGCATTAGAGTTTCTTGCTTCACTTTCTGAGCTAGATTCACCTTCAACAGATTCATGAAAACCAAGACCAATCTTGATAGTGGGCAGCCTTTGACTACTAAGAATATCATCGAAAATCTTAGTACTGTCTAGAAATCGTAATAGCTTATCCTTTTCTTCTAATTTACCTTTCAAGATATTTACCTCAACTTGATGTAGTTTTTCCTTTTCCAGATATTGCTTCTTTAGGATTTCTTTAGACTTTCTTCCTTCTTCCACTTGTTGCCTTAGTTTGAGAATCTCTTTTTCTTGTTCTTCATTCTACTCCTACAACGTTTGATGTACTCTAAAGGCACACTCCAGCTAAGCTTTTAAGATGATAACTTCTTCCATGAGGGCACTGTCCCTTTTGTTAAATAGATCTTGTTGATCTATGATTTTATCTGATGCTTCATTTTCTTTCTCTACTTCATCTGAGATGATTCAGAATATGAATACATGCTTCCACCTAATGGCAAGCTATCACTGTTCCTTTGAGCTGTCTTCTTCTTTTGACATGCTTTCTTTCCCATTGTTCTACAGATCTCCTTCAAGCGATTAAGCTTCTACGAAAGGACCTGCACTGATACCAATTGTTGGAAATAATACTGAGAGGTGGGGTGAATCAGTATTAGTAAATCAATAACTTTTTCATTTCCATACTCAGATTCATATATGCTACTTTAGTTAAGGGAACCTGCGTGTACATGCAACTATGTTTAATGAAACTAGTGTATATTCAATAAACTTATGATTCAGTTAATCCATTATATGTTGATATTTAATCAGTGCATCAAAACTTCATTAACCATGTAAACAGTAACCATGTTTAGTAAAAGTAGAATAGATCATCACACTTAAGAAACACACATGAACACCATGATATAAGGTGGAAACCCAATGCAGGACAAAAACCAGCTGATGTTGTTTTCTTTAATATAAGAAAAACCTATTTACAATCTTGTACTCGTGCAAACTCATACCAATATGTAGGCACCCACCTGTAGAAGGCTACAACCTTCTCTCATTTTCAAGCTTCCATTGGAAGGGAGCTACAACCCCCTAACTCTTGTACTAGCTGATATATTTACTATTACGTAGGCACCAGCCTATGGAGGGATACAACCCTCTCTCATTTTCCAGCTGCTACTTGAAGGGAGAGACAGCCCCTTGGCTCTTGTACTAGCCGATATGTTTACCAATACGTAGGCACCAGCCTACTGAAGGCTACAACCTTCTCTCTTCCTCCGGGGACCACGTTTCATAAATTTTTAGACTGGATACTCCTGGAACATAACATCATAATCTGAAGGCCATGTTTCATCCAATTTTTGTACTAGACCCATCAACAACATTGAAGCTCAAAATAAATCACCATTGCAATATGACCATCAACCACATCTACATCATCAATCCTTGAATCACCAAACAACTGAATCATTGAAACCCTGTCATCAAACCAGAACATAGAATGAAACCCAAAACTCTATAGCAACAACCGGATCCAACTACAACTTCAAATATCATACTTCATACTGTATATGCGACTTTGGTGAGCCGAACCAGCATGTTTACGCTCTTTTACCAAGGTGCAATTGCATATAGATTTGCTAATATTTACTCATAACTTTGCATCTATACCAGACATCAGTCAAACCAAGATCATAACAGTTATATAATAAAATATGCGTCAGTAATTCAAATCTAGTCTATCCATGATAAAACCACATAATGATAATACATCCCAAGCCTTAATATCCCAATCATCCATCATCAACCACATAAGTGCATCCTTAGTTCAGATCAAGCAAAGCACCACAAACCCATAACCTGCATACTGGATCTCACACTTCATCAGATATTCAATACTTACACCACTTGCACAGATTGGCCTAATGATCTTTTGCTACTTTTATAGTCTTAGGCGTTACTAATTACCATGGTCCAAAACCACTTAGGACCAATACCTTGGACCAAATACCATGGACCAAAACATAGTTTTCCAACATGTATGCACTTTCCCTTCTGTGAAATTGCGTGTGTATGATATATGCACCTTTTGTTCTGCTAACCTGCATGTATATGCTCCTTTGTCACAGTGAACCTACGTATACCTCTCTTAACATTAATTCTTTGCTATTTACCTACTGTACCATGATCTGTCATCTGAGTGATTTTCCATAAACAACAACACCTGTATCATACCTGTATCATAATGGCAACATTTATATTGTTAAAAAACTTAATAATCTTGATGTAGGAGTTTCTAAAATGAAGTATTATGCCTATAATTGTATTTACTCCTCTTCATTCCCTAATACCACTTGTCTAAAAATTTGTTCACATAATCATCTTCAACTTATGCCAAATAAGAAAGACATGTCGACTTGAAAATTGCAAACCTTGAACATACATGGTTGAAAACAAAATATACAATTGACACAAGTTTATAGTTGAAAAAAATATTAATATGCATAATATGAAGTTCATGTACATGTCTTAGTCTTATCAAAAGGCCAGTATAATGCTCTAGCTCCATAAAATCCTATCTAGGGAAAGGCAAGAAAACCCCTAGCTCAACCAATGAGCTCCAAAAAGAAAGAACCAGTCAAGTAGTGTGGATTTGATTATTCTGTTGTTTCTCATATATCTAGATTCTTTCATAGTGGAAATAGTAGAGGAATTAACTCACATGACCATTTTATTTGAATGACCCAATTTGAAAAGTTTGGGTTTGAAACATTCCTAGAGTAGCTTGAGGCATCAAATGGAAATGTTGGGGGTAAAAATTTTCCACTTTTTGTACATCACATTTTTTTCCTATTCTATAGATAGATACTTTTTCAATAATGCAATAATTTCCTCAATTAGAGTTTTCATGAAAAAATCATGTTGCTCAGAATTTTTTCTTCCTGTTTTGACCACCATAACTTGAGATGTTGCCACATCAATCCCCATTTTTCATGGAAAATGGTCTAGCCACGTGATCATGATGAATAATATTGTAGAATAGTTGATATTGTAACTTTAGTTAAGAGTTTAAGGAGTCAAATATTACCACTAATGGGTTATGAGGCTATGTTATAACTAGGCCACTAATTGAAATCATGGTTCCATTATTTTCGAGCGCTTTTTTTCCATAGACGAGAAAATTAGTGGAGAGGGATAGGGAGAGAGAGACTGCCAAAACCCGATAATGACATGTATGTAGTCTAAATCCTTTGACCATGTAATTGAAGAATGTCCTATACTTATTGTTAGTACAAGTGAATCTACGACTGTTAGTGATAAAGTTGATGAAAAGAAATAATCTAAAGGTATATGGGTTAGAAATACTATTGAGAAAGTTCTTGTGTTTGATACTCAAAAAGAAAAAGAAGTATTTATGGAAGCAAAGTGAACTTTTATGGATTTTGGAGCTTCTACCTCTAGTGAATAGCTAAAGCTCGATCAAAAAAATAACTGCAATGTGTCATCAATTTTGATATAGAACCAAGTTCTGACACAGGATCAGAATCTGATAGAAGACTAGGATTCAACAAATCAACAGGACCAGGATTCAACAAGACCAGGATTTAGTTGTTTTTCAACCACATTTAGGAGGAAGTACATTGGGAGCTTCAAATCATTAATTGAATGTATTAAGAAATCATACATGGTAGAGCCTATTTTTTATGAGTTGGAAGAAACTGTTGACATGCGAAGGTTTATTTTGGGATCACATGGTGAGGAGAAATGCATTGAACAACATAATGACATTAGATTCCAACATCAATTTCGTATCAAAAAAATTGATGGGAAAACACTAATATGGGGCAAGAAGTATTCAGCTACTGCAGAATGGGCATCATCATCAGGTTCAACACTTTTGAAGTTTGTTTGGTACCTATACCTATAGTGTAACCCCTTATTGTTATTAGTGCAACCCCCTTATTATATTGGTGTGCCTATTTAGTCCCCATATTGTTATTATTGTGCCCCATAGAAGCACAATATTGTTATTCTTGTACCATTACATTATTATTGTTATGTCAGCTATGATTATATTATGACCCCTTAGACTCCTATATATATAAAGGAGGTCTTGTCCTTTGTATCATCCAAGAATTGTTCATTTATGTAATGTAAAGGAGGTTTCCCCCTCGAAGAGGCTTATTTTGAAGGAATTGATCTCTCTTTTCTTCCATTTTGTGAGATGATTTCATAACATTTGGTATTAGAGGTTTGGATTCTAGGGTTTTGCTACTCCAAATAGGTCATCGTGGAATTTTCTCTATAAATTTTTTTCTAAGCTGTTTTAGAAGCTAAAAAATAATTCCATTTCAAAAGAGATCTTGGTGAAGCTCGGGCCTGAATTTCAGATCTTGTTTCACTATATTATCAGAGATAAAGTCAAAGACATTTTAGTGTTTCTGCAAGCTCCCGAATTACATCCCAAATAGGTGACCCTGGGAAAATCATCATAACTTTCTCTCTAAGAATCAAATTGAAATTTCGTTAGAATTTACAGAACGAGGACAAACTATACTTTTCTGTATATTATTTTCAGGTCCGAAGGTTGAAACAGTGACACATGGCACTTCATACAAGTTCTCTCTATGGAAAAAGTTTATAATCATGTCATCATAGGAGATTTGGCATAACTCTTCCTGAAGAATCTAATATTGATTAGACTAGTGGGGTTAGAAAGAGGACTCAGAGAGATACCATAGGACACAATTGTAGAACTTGGAGATACGAAATTACAGAGTTATAGCCATTTCAAGATCGAGCTCCTAAAATCAAGAAAAGGTGATATGAGGAAGTTTGATGGCAAGGATTCAGTAAATTAGATACTACATATGGAACAATATTTTGTCTACATGATGTACAACTGTTACAAAAGGTAAGTATTTCATCTTTATATTAGAATAGAATCATTTTTTATGGTATAAATGGTTATTTTCTCATAAACCACTTATCGCTTGGTCAATTTTCATGGAGGAATTGATAGCACATTACAAGGATACAAAGAGAAATGCCTTCTTTAGCCAATTGATAAATATCAAACAAAAGGGTTCAATGACAAAGCACATTGAGGACTTCTAAAAATTGAATATAAGGGTAAATGATATTCCAATGAAGCAGAGTATGGATGTCTTCATAGGTACTTTAAAGGATAACATTGAACATGAGGTTCCATAATCCCTTCATTAGTTAAAAAATATGTTTTAAAAGGATCAGACATAGAGATTGGATCCATGTCTAACAAATGAGAATATTCATTAATAATCATATTCATTTGATTGTCTTCAGATGTTGATGAGTTGGAAAAGGACTAAATTTGCTCATAAGATAACTCAAAAGGGCTACAAGGCATCTCACTGCCATATAAGATCATTTCTGATTCTGAAGGTACTTTCCACGGATCTCTCGATTTGAAAGTACTTGATGCAATCATATTAATTTAGGCATCATTATGGGGAAAATCGAGTGGAGGGAAAACAAAAATTATGATCAAGGACGAGTCTTTGAGAGTACCAACACCAAATTCTTCAGATGAAGTCATTTATTTTCCAACAAAAGGCACACTACGAGTAGAATTAGGGTCTGAAGTATAGTAGGATAATTGGTATACCTTCATAATTCTTCCTTTGTGAAGAAACATGATCATCCTAAAATATGACAAGACTATTGTTACCATGGCATAAGTCCAGCTCCGACCAACAAAAAGGTTATAGTCAAGTCGAGCATCAATAACCTCAACATCTATTGCAATCGTTTTACCCTCTACTTTCATTGGAAAATCATTTGAAAATCCATACAAATGAAGAAATTTTCCATAAAAGGCTTTCAAAGTAATGGGAGATTTATTGATCATTGGAGAACCCAAGGATTTCCAACTAGAAATGGACATAATACATGTCGATGGTCCTTCATCAGTCACTGTTTGAAAAACTCATCCAGTTTTCACATGAACTAGTATCTGAAAAGACAGTTGGTGTGGGAGACATGGGACATGATTTTCGAGATCGAAAAAAATCAAATTGGAGTCATGAAAATCTACTCCTTCTATGGCTGATAACAATAACTTCCTTGTGGTGGACAAGTCTATAACACTACAAGAGCCGAAATTGCCAAAGATAACATAACCAAATCTTCGATGATGTTATATTTTTTAGTATCCCTAGCATGGGGGTTAAAGGATGACTTTCGAAGAATACCCTTAGTAGGCAGACGAGTTATCATATGAGGGCTTGGTTTTTCAATATGAAACAATTTAGAATAAGGAGGAGTAGATGTGGAAGTTTGACTAGCTGGAATGGAGTCATCTCCATCTTCAACAAGACTCTATGATGTGTAATCTTTGGATCTCGTTGCTACCATAACTTTGAAATACATCATCATGATATCTGCTGATGCGGATGAGGAGGATTGTTCATGAGAAACCATTTTACAGTCTTGGGGAGGAAAGGGATTATTATATACATATTTGGGCACTGCGACACCATTCACATATGTCGATAAACCAAGGGCTCTTAAACCCCTTAAAGTGTTGTTTCACACCATAAAGGATCATGGTCAATTGATTACATCATTTCCCAGAAGTTCCACCTGAAAAAAGACTCAAAACGGGCAAAAACTGGACCATACGGACTACTCCATGCTTAGGGTGTGATGCATACTGAAAGAGCCTTCTATGGGGTGCGATGGGTGAGAGTAGACAAATGGCAGAGACAGTTTGCTAAGTGGAAACCTAGGGAATCTTCTAGAAACTTCTCATACGACACTCGCCTCTCTGAATTCGCCCAGGAATGAGTAAGATATCATCAAATCTCCAAGTGGAACTAAGAACTCTCAGTGAAATGACACTAATAAAAAATCCAGAAGCTGACTCACCCCTCTGCAAATATCTATATATGGATCCCTCACCACAGAGATCTAAAGGCTGTAATTTTGTAATTTGTAAGGAAGTGTTGTTGGTTTCTCTTTAAGACAATGTATTGTTGGGTGATCTTAATTTTCATGAGCTGAAGAGGGCTTTCATGTCGGGAGGATGATGCTGGATCAGACAACTGGGTTGTAATCCTCTCTTCTACTATCAATAAAGTTATTTGAGTTTTCCTCCATATACTTGTGTATTTGTGAATCTTTCTATTTGTGAACGCAATTGTATGGTTAATGTATTTCTGATTCTGCATTGTTTATGGTATTATAGATCTCTATGCTTTGATGGTGTTTTGTTACTTTACCTCTATAGGTATTCTCTGAAGCAGGACAAGTAGGAAAGGAGTAGAAAGCTCTATCAAGGGAGAGAGGAAACTGTAATATTCCTAATTGGCCATGGCTAATGGGAATATTCGATTTTGCCCAATTTTTGCCTTCTATAGTTATTTGTAAATAAAAAAGTGAGGGCAGGGGACATAACTCACTTTAAGAATAAAAAGTCACTTCCTAGTAGCACAACAGTGTGACTTAAAGAGGAGCCAAGGGGGCCAAAGCGGGACGCAGAAATGGAACCCACACAGACACATGGAGCGACTGCACAAGAGGGAAGAACACGTGGCAAGAGGACAATCACGCAGGAGGAAGTGAGCCTAGGGATTGTGAGAGGAAGAGGATATAAAATAGAGAGGAGCCCCCTCATTTTGGATCATTTAGTTATGTGCATTTTGAGCTAGTCATTTTGACTTCTGAGCACGCTGGTCGTTTAGCTAGTCTCTAGCACTGTTTAGTGCATTGAGTGTCTCTGTTTGGAGATCTCACCTTTAGCCCCGGGGGACTGCGAGTGCCTGCTCAGGAAAGGTATTTCCCTGGCATATCAACAGTAGTTTTATCAGCATTTCAGCAGCAGTTTCAACAGTGTTTTGGAGGACTATGTAGCACTGGGAGAGGGACGCAGTTCTTTCTGGTAGCAATGTTGGATTGGGGTTTTTGCAGGAGGATTCATGCTGGGATATTGAGGAGGGGACCAACCCTTGCCTATTGGAGGATTTTTGGCAAAGTTCCAGGTGGAGTTTAGAGGGGTTTCCTTCAATGGCAACACAGAGCACTGAGGAACTGTGCAGAACCCCAAGGGGGTAATTTTTGGGGCTCAGCTATTCCAGGAGATCTTTCTAGGTTTTTTTTGGGTTTCTTGAGTAGAGCCCAATTCCAAAGTTTCAGAATTTTTAGAGGAGGGGAGCAGCCCCAAATTATTATTTGTTTCCTAGCAGCATAGCAGTTCTCCAGTAGCATCCATGTAGAGAGGCCATTTCTTGTTCTTTTGAGGGCTTTTCTTCACTTTCCTTGTGCAAGTCGAGGTGCCATATGTATGATCACCTCTTGTACTCATTTTATTGCTCAGTATAATAAAATGGCTTAGTATTTCTTGCTGCATTTCTTGTGTATCTGCTTATATTTCCAGTTTATATTATTATATGTTGTACCACTGTTATTTTATCACTTCTAGGTTATTATATCATTTGCACGTATTTCGTTGGAGTTTTTTGGGCTTTTTGAGGAATATTCTGGGTTAGGAATATTACAGTGTTATCAGAGCATAGATCTGGCTCAGCCTCTGGAGCTAGCAATCTATGACACCAGGGGAAAAACCATACATTTTTTACAGAGGTAGGAGATATAGAGACACTGGACGTAGGTTGGAGAATACCTATGGAGAGGGAGACTGTGTTCCTATGGTGGACGCAGAACAGGAGGAACCTATGGTAGACACAGAATAGAGAGAGTTAGTAGTGGATGCAGAGCAGATGGCAGACGGGGACACGAAGATATTTGTGGATATGCTCCTCAAATCAGTGCAGGATCTGTCGAGGCAGATTGAGGTGATGGGGCAAAGATTCACAGCAGTAGAGGCTAGACAGCATGAGAGCCCATGAGTTTTTCAGATTGGTGAGGGATTAGGTTCATCCCATCATTTTCCAAAGCAACATGATTCTGTGCAACAGGTGGCCTCGCATGCCCCTACACGCTCTACCATGCCCACGTTCTTAGGAGTAGACATGGGGGTCGGAGCCTAGCAGGAGGCAAAGCTCAGTCGTATGGATGATTATTTTGTAAAGTATCAAGCATATGGGGAGGAGTTCAGGCATTCTCTCTCATTTAGAGACTTTTTTTAGCTCCAGCGGGATAGTAGGCCCCGCGATAATCAAAAAGGAAACCATCATTACCATGATGGTGACACCCACCATGCAGCAAGTAGATTCCACTTGCCTATGTTTGATGGTTCATCAAACAGTTCGACGAAGTCTTGGGTGGAGAAACTGGACATTTATTTCCAGCTTAACCAGATGTCGAAGGCAGAGGCCATCAAGCTACAACATTGCATTTGGATGGTGAGGTCTAGGATTGGTGGTTTCATGGGATGGTTACACTCGGGCACTCTACAGTGATGACATATGCAAAGTTTACCAGGAGATTGATGGAGCAATTTGATCAGAGGGATCCAGAGCAACATTTTGTTGAGCTAACGAGGCTCAAACAGATAAGGAGCTCAGAGACCTACATTGCATATTTCTTAGGGTCTCCGTGATGGTGCCAGACCTCTCCATGGCACAGAGGGTATATATGTATGTTGAGGGGTTAGCAGAGCCACTTCGGGGTCTAGTTTGATCCACTAGACCAGTTATGATCCAGGACGCTATCAGCAGCACCCGGGACTTACAGGATGTCTTACCCAAGACCCTGACGCCTTACCCCCAAAGACAACCTTTTCAGTCTAACAGGAAGGATGTGAGGATTCCACCTCCAAGGGGGAATCAAGGATGAATACAAATTGAGGACGATGCCAAGAGGGAGTTGAAGAGAAAGCGGTTGTGATTCACATGTCAGGAGTCGTCGGCACCAGGACATAGATGTGCTGCTGGAAAAACACATTTTATTGAGGTCTTCTCCGAGAGCAGTGGAGAAGAGGATGTTGAGGAGGATGTGGAGGAAGGGAATAGCCATGCCATACAGGGACCTTTGCCACCTCCACCGCCAGTAGCAAGGGGTGCATCTTTTGCACCCATCAGAGGGGCCCTTGCAGCATTGTGAGGAGTTCCCAAGTATCTAACACTACGTATACGAGGGACAATAGGTGGCCAGCACATATCGGTTTTGGTAGACAGTGGGGTGACCCACAACTTCATTGATGCACAGATGGTTGAGTAGAGAGGCGTTCAGACAAAGAGCTTCGATGGGTTTTCAATCTTATTCCTAGGAGATCAGACCATGACATGTGCTTGTTATGTTCCAGAGCTTTCAGTGATGATGGGCACCTACACTTTGACTGACCACTTTTTTGTGGTCGACATACCTGACACCAACATGATATTGGGTGTTCAGTGGCTTATCACTCTAGGGAAGGTCACGACAGATTGGAAGACCCTAGAGATGGAGTGGGATGATGAGAAGATAGGGAGGCATCAGAAGATATGGGGACAACACACATATCCGCCTCAGACTGTGTCTGCTCATCGGATGGAGGCAGTCTTCTGGAAGGGAGACATGGAGTGGGCAGTGGAGCTGCATGCATTAGAGATAGGGACTATAGGGCAGATGGTACATCCAGAGATACATTCCATCCTTGGTCGGTATGCCATAGTATTTGGGGAGATTCCACCACGACAACTACCAGATCGGGGGTTTGAGCACACCATCGAGCTTGGCCAAGGCATACAGGTAGTGATCACCACCCCCTATAGGCACCCCAAGGCCTATCGGGATGAGATTGAGTGGGCTTTCCAGGAGTTGCTGGCTCTTAGGCACATTTTACTGAGCCCGAGTCCTTTCGCTTCTTCTGTAGTGTTGGTGAAGAAGAAGGACAGCTCATTGAGGATGTGCATTGACTACAGGGCCTTGAACAAGAAGACCCTGAAGAATAGGTACCCCATACCCAAGATCGATGAGTTAATGGACGAGTTGAGGGGAGCACGATTCTTCTCAAAGATTAATTTGAGATCTAGGTACCATTAGATTCACATGAGGGAGCAGGACATTCCCAAGACTACCTTCAGGTGTCACTATGGGCACTTTGAGTTCTTGGTGATGCCTTTTGGGCTAACCAACACCCCCGCTACGTTTCAGTCCTGCATGAATCACATCTTCCATAGTCACTTGAGGAAGTTTGTGTTGGTATTCTTTGATGACATTCTCATTTATGGCAGGACTTGGGAGGAGCATCTCCAATAAATTGAGACGATATTGCATATCTTACAGAAGCAACAATTCTATGCCAAACTCTCCAAGTGCAAGTTTGGGTTGACGGAGATGTTGTCTCTAGGACAGATCATAGGGGTGGATGGAGTGATAGTCCACGAGGAGAAGATCAGGGCCATCAGGGAATGGCCGAAGCCAAGAAATGTGATGAAACTTAGGGGATTCATTGGCATTTGTACTTCCTATCAGAAGCTCGTCAAAGGTTTCTCACAACTTATTGCACCCCTGATAGATTTGACGAGGAAGGGGGCATTCAGCTAGTTAGACATGGTGCAACGAGCCTTTGACAGGCTCAAGGAGGTTATGAGTAGCTGCCTAGTGCTTGCATTGCCAAATTTTATGCAGCCATTGCTTTGGAGTGTGATGCGTCGGGAGAGGGGATTGATGCAGTGTTGATGCAGGGAGGACACCCTATAGCCTTTGAGAGCTACAAGCTCCTTCCGCACAAGAGGTTGTATTCTATATATGACAAGGAGATGCGGGCCATCATGCATGCATTGACTAAGTACCGACAGTATTTGGTAGGTAACAGGTTCACGGTGATGACTCATCACAATACCCTCAAGTTCTTTTTGGAGCAGAAGTAGCTACAGGAGAGGCAACAGAAGTGGATCAGCAAGATCCAAGCATATGACTTTGACATTGAGTATGTCAAGGGTAAGAACAACGTGGTAGCCAATGCCCTTTCATGTAGACTAGCCACGTTGTCTCTTATGAGCTTGGATACAGACTGGAGGGCTCAACTCTTAGTAGAGTACTCCAAGGATAGGTTTGCATGTGAGGTTCTGGATGGGCAAGTGGCAGATGATAGGTAGAGGGTGGTTGATGAGATCATCTATTACAGGGACCGGATGTTCTTGACTGATGGGTCTCAGCTCAAGAAGAAGATACCCTAGGCATCACATGATTCACCATTGGTAGGACATTAGGGGTTTACCAAAACCTACAGAGCAGTTAGGGAGAGGTTCTCATGGAAGGGCCTCGAGGATGATGTATTCCAGCACATTCGGGAGTGTGATGTTTTCCAGAGGAACAAGGGAGATATGAGCCATCCCGTAGGATTATTGCAACCTCTTCCCATTCCAGAGGGGAAAAGGGAGAGTATTTCAATGGACTTCATCACAGGGTTGCCTATGGTACAAGGCAAGGATTGCATCTTTGTCATCATTTACTAACTATCGAAGTATGCACATTTTTTTTCCATATGCGCACACTATACAACAACATAGGCAGTCGAGCTGTTCTTTAGAGAGATCTTCAGGCTACATGGTCTTCCTAAGACCATCGTCAATGATAGGGACAACCATTTCATGGGTGTATTTTGGAAAGAGCTTTTCCGCTTGCTGGGGACGGAGTTGACACCGAGTACCAGTTATCACCCACAGATGGATGGGCAGATAGATATAGTTAACAAGTGGCTAGAGGGCTACTTCTGTAACTATGTTAGTGGGCAACAATAATCATGGTTGAAGTGGTTGCATCTAGGGGAGTACCGCTACAATACTTCACATCACATGTCCATTGGTATGTCACCATTCTATGCCTTATATAGGTATCATCCTTTATCTTTTGCTGACGTGATATTTGGTGATAGCAAGGCTCCTAGAGTGAAGATTTGGATCCAAGAGAGTCAGGATATTCTCCGAGCTCTCAAGGATAACATGGCTACAACAAAGAATCAGCAGAATCTATATGCTGATAGGGGTCGGGCAGAGAGATAGTTCGAGGTAGGGAACATGGTCTACCTACAATTACAGCCATATCGATAGTCGTCACTAAAGCAGAAGGGGGTTGAGAAGCTCAAGCCCTGCTTTTATGGGTTGTACAGGGTGATACGTAGGGTTGGATAGGTTGCATATGAGTTGGAGCTACTCCAAGGCAGAATGATTCATAACATTTTTCATGTATCATGCCTGAAAAATGCATTTGGGCAGCAAGTGATAGTGACAGATGAGCTACCACCCACGGATAATGAGGGGCATTTGGTATTGCAGCCAGAGGCTATCATTGATACCAGGGAGAGGCGGTTGTGGAGTAGGATGGTCCGGGAATTCTTGCTGAGGTGGAGGAATTTTCCAGATGAGAATGCCACTTGGGAGAGTGAGAATATCTTGCAGCATCCATCACTTCAGTTGCTTGAGGACAAGCAACATTTTGCTAGGGGGGACTGTAATATTCCTAAGTAGTCATGACTAATTGGAATATTTGATTTTGCCCAACTTTTGCCTTCTATAGTTATTTGTAAATAAAAAAATGAGGGCAGGGGACATAACTCACTTTAAGAATAAAAAGTCACTTCCTAGTAGCACAACATTGTGACTTAAGGAGGAGCCAAGGGGGCCAAAGGGGGATGCATAAATGGGACCGATGCAGACACATGGAGGGACTGCACAGGAGGGAAGAACATGTGGCAAGAGGAGAATCATGCAGGAGGAAGTGAGCCTAGGGATTATGAGAGGCAGAGGCTATAAAATAGAGAGGAGCCCCCTCATTTTGGATCATTCAATTATGTGCATTTTGAGCTAGTCGTTTCGACTTTTGAGCACACCGGCTGTTTAGCTAGTCTGCAACACTGTTTAGTGCATTGAGTGTCTCCATTCGGAGATCTCACCCTTAGCCCCAGAGGAATTCAAGTGGCTACTAGGGAAAGTTATTTCCTTTGCATATCAGCAGTAGTTTTATCAACATTCCAACAGCAGATTCAGTAGCATTTTGGAGGACTGTGCAACACTGGGAGAGGGACGCAATTCTTTCTGGTAGCAATGTTGGATTAGGGTTTTTGCAGGAGGATTCATGCTGGGAGATTGAGCAGTGGACCAGCGCTTGCCTATTGGAGTATTTTTGGCAAAGTTCCAGGCAGAGTTTAGAGGGGTTTCCTTTCGTGGTAGTGCAGAGCACTGAGGAACTACGCAGAACCCCAAGGGGGTGATTTTCGAGGGTCAGCTATTCCAGGAGAGCTTTCTAGGTTTTTTTGGGTTTCTTGAGTAGAGCCTGATTCCAAAGTTTCAGCATTTTCAGAGGAGGGGAGTAGCCCCAAATCATTATTTGTTTCCTAGTAGTACAATAGTTCTCTAGCAACATCCACATAGAGAGGCCATTTATTGTTATTCCGAGGGCTTTTCTTCACTTGGCTTGTGCAAGTCAAGGTGCCATATGTCGAATCACATCTTGTACTCAGTTTATTGCTTAGTATAATAAAATAGCTTACCATTTATTGCTGCATTTCTTGTGTATCTACTTATATTTCTAGTTTATATTATTATATGTTGCTCCACTGTTATTTTATCACTTCTGGGTTATTATATCATTTGCACATATTTGGTTGGCGTTTGTTGGGATTTTTGAGGAATATTATAGGTTAGGAATATTACAAAAACAAGCAAGGAGCCAAGCAAAAGACTCAAGTTGGTGCTCTCTGCTTCTCTCTTATCTATCATACATAAAGGAAATCACAAGTTACTTTGAATTGTTTGTTTCTAAGATAGCTACCCGTCTTAGTGGGACTAGCAAATCGAAAAGACACTAGTTTTCCCGGAAAGAAAATGGCGACTCCACTAGGGATCGAATAGTTTGTTTGTTTGTTATTATTGTTTGCTTTATAAACTATAGACGGAGCCTAGAGTTAAGCTAGCTAGCCTTCGAGCTGCACTTGCTATGCAAGTGCAAAGTAGATCAACACTGCTTCAGTCAATCTATGGGTTGGTTTATGAACTGAACATCTGACTTGCGAACATCCTAATGTCCCTGGTGGTAGCTCAATAACCTGATAAGATCATACCACTTTACTTTGTTGTTACTGTCCATCATAGGTCAGTCTAAATCACTGAACTTAGCTGCAAATTTTGAGCAAAAACCAATCTCAGTTTTGTTCCCTGGTCCATCACACTATCTGTAACTGGCAGCCTAGATGCATCACACCTCCCATGTGTTGCAAGTGAGTGTTATCGGGAAATCTAGTGTCCATTTAGAGCTGCTAGTCCCACTAAGATGGGTAGCTATCTTATAAACAAAAAAACTAAAGTTACTTTCATTTTCCGTTATGAGAAGTAGATGTGAGAGAAGCAAAGAGTACCAACCTCAGTCTTCGCTTGGCTCCTTACTTCTTTCTTCTCCCCTTTGATAGATCTTTGCCACTCCTTCCTTGCTTAACCCGTTTCAAAGAGCATCTGTAAAGTCAAAGCAACATAATACCTTCAAAGTACAGAGATCTACAATCATAAACAATATAGGACTAGATATATATTGACCACACAAATGCATATATCATCAAACATACAAGAATCTGGAGGAAAAATTAAATAGCTTTATTGATAGAAAGAGTAGAAGAGACCATTACAACCCATTGATCTGACCCAGCGTCATCCTCCCAGCATGAAAGCCCTTCTTCACCTCATGAAAAGCTTAGATCACCCAACACTATGATATTCCACCAAGAAACCAACAATACTTCCTTCCACAATACAAGATTTCAGCCTCTGGATCTCTGGGATGAGGGATCCATATATAGATGTTTGCAGGGGGTGAGTCATCTTTTGGGATTTTAATTAGTGTCCTCCCTCTAATAGTTCTTGGTTCAACTTGGAGATTCATGATCTCTTACTCATCCCTAGGGGAATTCAGAGATGCATTGCACCCTTAGCACTGCGCAGTCTGTATGGTCCAGTTTTGACCAGTTCTGGGTAGTTTTCCATGGAGAACTTTTGGTAGATGATGTAATTAGCTGACCTTGTTCCTTTAGGGTATGAAAAAATACTTTTAGGGACTCAGAAGCCCTTGGTTGATGGACATATATGATTGGGGTTGCAGTGCCCAAATATTTATATAATAGTTGCCCCCTAAAGCATGAGGTCGCAAATATTTTTGATGTCGGGTGAAATGCTTTATCATGAGGATATGAGGTTTTTTGAACTAGAAGGTGACCTATAATAAGATAAAATACAATACATTATCTTCATAAGATTTCCATGATCTAGCTGAGGTGGGCGTTCCCATGCTCATCTTTATAAATTCATTTTCATGTACATAGGACAGACAACCATCTGTGTGGCAGACTGATGATTTTGATAGAGCCATCATCCTCTGATTTGGATGATCATCTGTGCAGCAATGATGTACATTTTATGTCTTTATTTCCCGGAATATATCGCAACCCGGATGGATGAAACTAGATCCGGGGTCTTCAAACTCATTCAATCTTCACCCGAAGTACAAGTCGATCCATGTGAAAGATGTTCTGGAGTCGAACATGGAAATACATCACCTGATTACCAACCAATGATGTAAGTTGTTAACAGGCATGAGAGGAATCACCGATAATGATGATGAACCTCAAGGTACGACAGTACAATTCCTGTGGTGAGAAAATGGGATTTGGCATCGAACACCACGCAAAATATTCCAGTAGATGGCCATTGATGTAAACATGTCGCCAGAAGTGAGAAACTTGCCATTGAGACATGCAATCTTCAAAGTACTGAAAGGGTTATCCCTAGATCGACTTCTTGGATAATGAGCTAACGTCGACAAGAAGTGACCCCTCGTAGGAGGGCCTTAATGAATCCCACATCTAAAACACAGAACAGAGAAAATTATTTTGTGGAGGTGAACATGATTTGATGATACATGGTTCAGGGTGGTGGTCACAAAATAATGAAGGGTGAAGGTATTGCAATGGATGAGACACAAGCTGGGTTGGTGAATTCTCTGAGCGACTTCTCTTGAACATATCGAAAACACTGAAATGGATTGGTAGCATTAACCCCAAAAATGGATGGTATGGTGGACCAATGGTAATATGATCGGTGAACAGAATAACCCAACCCGACTCAATCATGGTGATGGAGTGAAAGTGTCATGTTCAAGAGCGACTTGCTACCAATAAAGTTTCTTCAAGTTTTCTTCCCAATTTTTCCCTAGTCATTGCTGACCAGTACCTCTTTATTTCTGTCAAGATAGAGGAGGATAACATATGCTTGTTCTATAATTTTCCCTTCCGGCAAATCCATCGCTATGTTTTAAGGAGCCTAGCGACAGTGAAACTTGTTCTTGTCTATATGGACAAGTTTGTCGCTATTGGTTTTAACAAGCTTAACGACAAAGATAACTCGGTCCTTTTTCAATTTTAGAGAGTCTGAAAAGGGACGGAAGGGAAACTCCAGTAATCCTTTTTCATCATATAATCCCTTAAGTCTGAATAAGTATAAAATAATATGAAAGGGATGAATTTTCGATAGTTTTAATGAGACGAACAAGACAAGCACTCGATACTTTTGTGTAATAATCCCTCAGGTCCAAAAAGATTAAAATCTAGAGGAGGGATAGCACTTCTGATAGCTTTAATGAGTTGGAGAGGCCAATTTCTTGGCAATCTTTTCATATTTTACGAGTCAAATGAAAAGAGCTTAAAGGAGACTCATTTTTTTAGGAATGAGTGATATTTTCGGGTAGCAGTTGGTTCCAAGTAAGGTTTGGAATTTTCCAATCCCAGCAGTGTTAAGAGGATGGCTAAGAGAATCACTCATTGCAAATGTTCCTCAAAAGGGAAAAAAATCAAATGGAGGTGTACAGCTAAAATAGAGTGGAAGTGAGGGTAAGAACACGATGAAGGCTCAAAAGCTGATGATAATGCATTCGCAATGGTTATTTATCAGAGATTGGTTCATTTTTTAATGAACTTAAACTCTGGTGGAACATATGTTCATTCCTTAGGTTTAATTTTTAACGAGCTTGAACTTTGTGTAAAACTACTCATGCCAGTCGTATAATAAGGATGTCTCATCGATAGGTTCAATTTTTAGGGAGCTTACACCATTCAAAACTTTGCTCCGAATCCTTTCTCTATGTAATCTAAGAAAGACCAATCCTACGAGTTTAAAGGGTTGAGAATCTATGAACTAAGAAAATAAATGGTCACTTTTCAATTTCCATGTGAAAAGGTTTGCATGCCCCCAGGTATAATGAAGTAGATTTTCTAGGTTACTCTTCAATTTGCAGACAAAAAATTTGTTCTATCGGGAAAGGCCTACCTTTTAATGTACAAAGTAGTGTTTCCAGGTTACCCTTTAATTTGCAGACAAAGCACTTGCTCTGTCAGGAAAGGCATAACTTTTGACGGAGGTATCTTATTCCAATCTAATCCGATTTTCCTAAATGGATGGGTGTGTCCGACTAGTCATATTCCTACGCGGAAACCCACCTTATACCTGGGGTTCTTCTACCGAAGCAGACCAGGGTGCATGCCCCCTGGGTTTCAGTCACAATCATTGAATTACTCACACTTAGCAGGTGGACGGACTGGAGATTGATGAGACATTCCTTGCGTGAAAAGACCAGTTAGGGATGGCATTTGACTATTAGCTATGTGTGAGCCAGGGAATGAAAGGTAGTCTATGAGCTGGATCACTCTACCTTCATGCAGAAAACACATTACTCGAAAGAGTGAGGAGACAATGGCTCCCATGCTATAAATGTAGTCACGCCCAAGGAGTAGATTTTAATCTAGAGGTCCTTGGACTACCATTACATACAAATAAATGGTTTTCCCTCTCAAAGTTATAGGCAAATTTGGAAGGATCCCTAATGGTCGACTAGTTCCTTTGTCAAAGCCTGTCAAATTTCGCATATTAGGCAGAAGCGATGGCGAACCGACCGCTTTCCAAGAAGTTGAGGAAAGGATACTCTCAGAAGCCCCTTCATCTATGATAGTACCGACCATGACCATTCTGTAAGCTTGTACAATGATTCAGAATGGTACATTAGACGGTAGATAGGGTTTTCCTAGTATATTCGAATCCAAGGAAATGACTAGGTTGCTCAGAGGTGGGACCAAATAAACAGCTGGATATGACTCTGACGAACTTCCTTCCTATGGTAAAGGAATCGGTAGATTGCCCCCATGTTCATTGGAGTCTGTGTTTACGAAAAGAATTTGAACGGTGTTGTTCTCATTTTCTTCGGTGACTGTATCATCTGAAGATGGACCTTCTGAAGACAAGACTGGGTCGACTGCTGTCTCGACCTGATGACTTTGGTCCGGTGTGGACTCAGAGGGTTTATCTTCAATGGTAGATGCTTCGACAAACCACAAAGGTGTGTTAGTTGGATTTTCAACTAGTGATGGACTTGGCAAGAGTTTCTTGTACCTAGGAGGAAGCCGTAGGGGTGAAGTAGGATAGTTATCCAAGACTCTTTTAGCTTCGTCCAGGAAGGGACAACGGTGGACGGCATGATTTCCTTCACACAGTTTAAAGGAAATTTATATTTTCCTTTCTATCTAGGGACTTCACTTTCACTAGTTGATGGTGTACTCTCAACATGATCATCAGAGGTTGATGACACCAGAATGTGTAAATGAGGAGATCAGTCCCTTAAGATTTTGAGGGATGCAAGTTCAATCTCAACGATAGTGGTCTCCTTTGAAAATGACACATGGATATTTAAGTTTGGATGGTGCAGCGTGTGGATTTTCCCTAGATGATGCATGGTTGCCCCTTTTTGTCTTTGGCTCCTTCTTCTTCTTCTCCTTCTCCTTACCTTTCTTCTTCTTCTTAATTACTTGGTTTTTAGCTTTACCAGCTTCACCAAGCGAAGAGGAAGGAGGGGAGGGAGAAACAAATGAAGCAGAAGGTTGGGGGGTAACTCTAGTATCATCTAGTTGCTAACTTGATTGTTCAAGAATCACGGTGCTTTCAACAATAGAGGTCGAGAAGAGCCATATTGGCAAGCCAATTGTCAGTCCTAGAAGGGACAATGTTGCCATATGAGGTGCACCAACATCTCCCCAAGAGGAGAAAGGACTAGGATTTCCCCCAAGGGGAAATCCTTGGTTGGTGGACTCCATTTTCTCAACCTAAGACCAACGAGGGAACAATGACATTATTTTGGTTAAAATAAAGTTTATGACGCTTTGACACAACTTTCTTTTTCAATTTTTAAGAGTCGAGAAAAAGATAAAGATGACTCTAGTCACCTTCGATTTTTAATGAGCCTGAAGTGACAAGTGCTCAGATGGGCCTTTTCCTTTAAGGAGTCTAAAAAGGAACAAAAAGGACTACTCTAGAAATCTAGACAGAGGGATTACCAAACCAATCGCAAAATTGCAGAATACTTTTTACAGTATGGTAGTCAATCTTCCCAAATGCTGTATTCAGTGCATTGCGATTGATAGGCAGTAGACATGGCTTCCTAAAGATAAAGGATATAGCCTATTATCGTCTCCCAAAATATACTCAGCAGTACATGGGAGCACAAGTCTGTACTGGCACTTGTCGTCTTAAAGAGGAGGAATCACCCAAAATATGATGAAAGCGATAGTTACTAGGCTTTACGACGCCGGAGTACGTCTCTAGCCTAGACTTCTAAATGTTGTGCGTTAGGTTCCAAAGCGTTTTTATGTTCATTGAATTTATTTTATAGTTGATCTTTCTTAAGAAGTTTGCCTTTAAGGTTCAATGCGTGATGTAGACATACGATTCCTAAAATGTAATCTAAGATGATAAACAGTCGTTTATTCTTCTTTTTGCAATGGAAATCCTAGCTACTAAGGGAAGAGAAGCGAGATTCTTTCAATGTAGAGTAGAGAGCACAAACTAGATGCACTGTCCTAAATCAAAATCAACAAGAAGTCTAAATTTCAATGCACATGCATGTATTTGTTTTCCACTTTCTTAATGTGTGAATGACAAAAAGAATGCTAAGTACAACTTTGAATTGTCTTTCAAAAGTGACAGTACTAACAATTTTCTCTTCAAAAGATGAAAGGAAGATAATGATGACACTTTGTGATTTTGAATTGAAAACTTCTTTCAACACTTGAAATACTATTAATTCAAATAAAATACAAGAGTAACAGTACAGTCAACCATCAAGAAGATTAGGATTCTTTTCTTTGACTGAAAATGACACTTGCGACAATTCCAAATCAAAATACAATAGTTCGACTAAGCTACTTCTTTGTAAAAGAGAACTGTAAATGGTGAAAAATACATAAAAACATTCACAATTCTTTGTACAATGGAGGCTGAATAATGAAAAGGAAGGGAGTCTCACAGTGGTATACTGATCGCAGACAACAAAACTCCTGAATAAGGCTGAAGAGAGTGAAGAAAAAATGAAAATCTGGAGGCAAAAACAATCTTATCTAATCATCGCACCTATAACACAGGGAAACAGGGATGCATCTCACCTACTGCACACGGGAGCTGCGATGCATCCAGATTGCCAAGAGGAGAAGGTGCGATGGTCCAAGGACGAGACTTCAACTTGGTTTTTGGTCATAGTTTGTAGCTTAGTTCAGGGATTTAGGCCAAGCTAATGATAGTCAGTAAATGCAAATCGTGGGGGCTGATCTAATGAGGTTACTTGATCCACCACTAGGGCAATTAGGATGTTTGTGAATCAATTGTTCAGTTTATAAACAAAACCCAGAGATGGACTGAGGTAGCATTGATCTACTTTGCACTTTCATAAAAAATGTAGTTTGAAGGCTAGTTGGCTTAACTTTAGGCTTCATTTGTAGTTTATAAAGAAAACAGATATAGATAAGCAAACAAGCTATTCGCTCCCCAGCGAAGTTGCCATTTTGTTATCAGGAAATCTAGTGTCCATTTAGAGCTGCTAGTCCCACTAAGACGGGTAGCTATCTTAGAAACAAACAAACTAAAGTTACTTTCGTTTTCATTTATGAGAAGTAGATGGGGGAGAAGCAAAGAGTACCAACCTCAGTCTTTGCTTGGCTCCTTGCTTGTTTCTTCTCCCCTTTGATAGATCTTTGCCACTCCTTCATTGCTTACCCCATTTCAAATAGCACCTGTAAAGTCAAAGCAATATAATACCTTCAAGTTACAAAGATCTACAATCATAAACAATATAGGACCAGATATATATTGACCACACAAATGCATATATCATCAAACATACAAGAATGTGGAGGAAAACTTAAATAGCTTTATTGATAGAAAGAGTATAAGAGAGGATTACAACCCATTGATCTGACCCAGCATCATCCTCCTAGCATGAAAGCCCTTCTTCACCTCATGAAAAGCTTAGATCACCCAATACTATGATATTCCACCAAGAAACGAACAACACTTCCTTCCAAAATACAACATTCCAGCCTCCGGATCTCTGGGATGAGGGATCCATATATAGATGTTTGCAGGGGGGTGAGTTAGCTTCTGGGATTTTGATTAATGTTCTCTGTCTGATAGTTCTTGGTTCCACTTGGATATTCATGATCTCTTACTCATCCCTGGGTGAATTCAAAGAGGCAAGTGTCACATGAGGAGTTTCTGGAAGATTCCATGATCATCAACCTTGCAAATTGTCTCTGCCATTTGTCTACTCTCACCCATTGCACCCTACAGAAGGGATTTTCAGTATGCATCGCACTTTTTGCACGTGGTAGGTGAGATGCATCCGACCTTTAGCACTGAGCGGTTTGTATGGTCCAGTTTTGACCAGTTCTAAGAAGTTTTCCATGGAGAACTTCTGGGAGATGATGTAATCAGTTGACCTTGTTCCTTTAGAGTATGAAACAACACTTTTAAGGAATCAGAAGCCCTTGGTTTATGGACATATATGATTGGGGTTGCAGTGCCCAAATATGTCTATAATAGTGAGATGCATCCTTATTTCCCTTAAGGACAGGTGTGATGACTAAATGATACTGTTTCCTTCTCCGTAATTTGGTTTTTTCTTCTCTGTTTTTAGCTCTATTCAGTAGTTTTGCTGCTTATGATTAGTAGATCATTGTTGAAGCCTTCTTCCTTTACATTATTCAGCCTCCATTGATAAGGAATTGTGAATGTTTTTAAAGTATTTTTCATCATTTATAGTCCTCCTTTGCAAAAAGTAGCTTAATTGAACTGTCGTCTTTTGATTCAAAAGTGTTGTAATTTTCATTTTGAGTCAAGAAGAAGAGTGTAATAAAGTATTCCTCTTCTAGATATTTGATTGTACTTTTTTCATTGTTTTTTATTTTAATTGTCAATATTTGAAGTGTCGAAAGCAATTTTCTATTCAAAATCGAAAGTGTTGTTTTAGTCTTTCTTTCATTTTGAAAAGAAATTGTTGAAGTGTCACTTTGAAGAAAATAGTTCAGATTTGTACTTAGTTTTCCTTTTTTCCATTCTCACATTAAGAAAGAAGAAGAGCAAATACATACGTGTGCATTTGCATTTAGACTGCATGCGGAAAATGATTTAGGAAAAGTGCGTCTAGTGTGTTCTCTCTACTCTATGTTGAAAGAATCATACTTTTCTTTCCTTAGTAGCTAGGATATTCATTGTTAAAAGAGAACCAATGACTGTTTATCAATTTATATTGCATATTTAGGAATTTTACATCTACATCATGCGGTGAACCTTGAAAGAAAAACTTCTAAGAAAGATCAACTCTAAAATAAACCTCAATGAACATAAAAATGCTTTAGAACCTAACACAACACATATAGAAGTCTAGGTTAGAGACATGTTCCAGCGTCGTAAAACCTGGTAACTATCATTTTCATCGAAGGTTGGGTGATTCCTCCTCCTTGATATGACAAGCGCTAGTACGGAGTTGTGCTCCCCATACCATCGAGTATATATTGGGACACCACAATAGGCTGTTATCCTTTATCCTTAGGAAGCCATGGCTACTGCCCTATTGATCACAATGCACTGAGCACATCATTAAGAAGATTCATTGTCATACGTAAAGTCCTTGGTAATTTCTCTTTAATTTAACACGAAGGTGTATATTACAAGTTTGTGATTGGTTTGGTAATCCCTCTATCTAGATTTTCAGAGTAGTCACTTTAGTTTCATTTCAAATCCTTAAAAGAAAAGGTCCATCTGAGCACTTGTCACTTCAGGTTCATTAAAAATCGAAGGCGACTAGAGTCACCTTTAGCTTTTTCTCTACTTTTAAAAATTGAAAAAGCAAAGTTGTGTCAAAGCGTCATAAAAATCATTTAATTCAGACTAACATTTTCCCCTTTTAATTTTGGGTTGATCAAGTAATCCGCAATCATGGAAGAAATTCAATCAAAACCCTATCATTCATGGATGCTAGTGAGTCAACCATCTTTGACTTTAGAAATGAAACCATTCTGGGAAAACTGGTCTCATTTAACTGAGTCGAGTTCTCCTTGTCTACTTGAAACTTGTGTTTCAACATCATCAGAGACTCCAGGTGCTCCAATTATTTCTGGTACATCTACCTTTACAGAAGAAGTTCCGCAATTATAGGAGGACATTAGAACTGATCCTACTATAATGGTAAAGACTTCTATCCTTGAACCAACTCCATCTAAGGCCGATTCAGAAGGTGACACCCCTCTAGTGTTTGTTACTGCAGAAGCTATACCTTCTTTGGCTCCAGAAATATTTTACAGACTTGATAGTCTACCACTTCCACCTGGACTGATTGCTATAGAAGAGATTATAGAGCATCTTTTATCCAGTACCCCATTTCATTTTAGAACTATGATCCACCTATATCCTTCTACTACAGAAGTTATTTCTTTTAGTCACCTTTCATCGTAAGTTCTTGTCGAATCGCTAGGAAATATTTTGGATAGACTAAATATGTCTGAACAACCATTAACATATAGGAATGTGTCATCTGATATAGCAGCAGTAGAGCCTCCTACTGCTACTCCGACAATGTTCGTTGGTATACCATTTGTCCCAACTAGTTCTCAATCGCTAGATGGAGTCCACCCAAGGACTGTTTCGACATCATGGTCTGTTCCTATTTGTTCATCCGGAATCTTATCTGGAATTTCTTATGTTGAAGCTCAACAAATGGATCCTTCACATCAGTATCAATTTGGGCAGTCCAATCTCCAAAGACCCATTTATCCTTTGAACACTAGATTGTCGTCATATGGGGGGTAGTATCCCTTTTCATTGTTGCCTCCGGGAAAACAACCATATGAGTGTTCACAACAAAATTCAGGTCAAACTGGAATTGAATCCAGTGGTTGGGTACCAATACTGCCTCAATAGCAAAGAGTTGTATATTCAATGTAGCCAAATCAACCTGTGTCGAACATTCCCACTACACTTGCTATTGTGATGGTATCGTAAGTACAAGAGTTGATTGTTTTATGTGAACCTCAAGTCTCTCATGTCATAATACAACATCCTATTGTCTCCATGGCTCAATCAAAAACTTAGATTAGTGCCTACTTAACTGGAGTGACTCAAGCTCAAATGGGTACTATCACCCCTCATCTTGGTCAAACATCTAGTATTGGACAACAACAAATGGTCCAACAACGATGGCTGGTACAATATCAACAACCACAATTCCAACAAGCTTACCGAGAACCTGAGCAACAAAGCTTTGCAGGTAATGGGAAAACGTATTTCCAAAACAGTTACCAACAATCATATTATAATGGTTATGCCCATCAACCTTATCAAAGTTATCAACATCAGATACATTATGGTGGTATACAAAGACCTACTGGTCAGGCAATCCCATCTTATCTTGGGTATGCTTCACCAAACCTGAATCAATAGTTGCCTTTTGTAGCAACTTTAGAATTACCATATCTAAACCGGCTGACAAATGATCCAATTGCTTATGGCCCCTAGTGGCCAGTGATTCCTCATAAACTTCCCTATGATATTCCTAAATATAATGGAAATTCGGGTGAAGACCCGTCGAATCACGTAATGACTTTTCACTTGTGGTGTTCATATAACACCCTTAATGATGATTCGATTCGGCTTCACCTTTTTCAGCGAATGCTAACTAGTTCGGCTGCGAAATGGTACATCGAATTGCCTAGAGCTTCATTCGATAACTTCAGCACCCTCGCCACTACCGTTTTAACCCACTTTCAGTTACCTAAGGTATGAAATAGGAATGGAGCTCCTTACCAATTTTAAATAGACAACAACCACTTACACATCTGATCATATTCATGAGTGGCGATGTCATCGTTGAATGGTAAAGACATATGTTCCTGATCAACTTCTAGCTGAGTGGTTTATTAAGTCGTTATTACCTTCTATTACAGAAGATGTGGCCAATGGAGAAGTCATCACTGAAGAGAAAGTCATTGCTCATGCACAATATCTAGACTTGATCTATACGCAGTCTGGCATGCTCTATGACAAAATTCCTGATGCTCCTAGACTAGAAATTTCCATTCCTCCTCCTAAATCAAACATGGACTCTCATGCTGACAATGGCGTGATTGGCACCTCAAGTATGCAAACCGAAAAGGCTCCATCTGGTAAAGCCCTTAAAGTTTCTAGTAAAAAAGCAAATGACAAACTTCTTGCATTGAAGGTTAATGTCATGTCATCAAAAAAATGAAAAGAATCAAAGAAACCAGTGGGCAAGAAGAAAGGGAAAAACAAATAGAAGAAATAGGAAGATTTGAATCCTAAGAAGTCTTCTAGAAACCCTGCTGGGTGAAAGAAACCTAATCAGCCATGCTTCATATGTGATGAGAACCATTATATGAAAGATTTTCCACATCGAGCTGAGGTCACAAAGTTTTTGAAGACTTCAAGTACCTTGGTGGTATTGACTGATCTGTTTCCGAACCCAAAAACTAATCTGGTTGCTATCGATCATGCTTCCCCATCCCAAGTGCTTATGTTGTCCATTTCGAAACAAAAAAATGATGCTTTGATATCGAAGAGGAACAAAGATTATGGGAATCCACAGATGTAAAAAAACAAGGCTACAGATCAACCCAGTAGTTCAACAACAACTTTGTTAGAAGTTGTGCCACCCATCATTCTTGAACTAATAATAAAGCCGCCAAAGGGAGTAGTACATAAATCAAAATTTAATCCTCGTGCTTGAGAAAAATAGAATTATAATATAGTAGAGGATTTGGCTCAATCACCATTCACTATGTCGACACTTGAAGTACTGTAGAATTGCTCCTCCCAAAAGTAGGCTTTATTATCAGCAATAGGTGGAATTGACCCAACTGATTCCAATCTTGTGGCCTTTAACCACAAAGGATATGAACCTTAGTTACCATCATAGCTCGCTTTCCTTATACAGGTAAAAGCCCTCAACAAAACTATTCATAGAACAATCATTGATGAGGGGTCATCTACCTATACTATGTCAATGAGTTGCTGGAAAACTTTAGCCTCACCACCCTTGTCACAATTATCAACGACATTAAAAGCATTCAATGGAAGAACATACATGCCGTATGGGATATTATGTAACTTGCAAGTTGAACTAGGGGGCAAGACAATAGAAATTAAAGTTGAAGTTATAGATGGAAACCTTGATTACAATATCCTACTGGGAAGGCCTTGGATTTATGCTATGGCTGCTATTGTGTCAACATATTTTAGAAAGATTGCATTTCCCTTCCAAGGACGAATTACAAATGTTGACCAACTAACCTTTTTCCCCAACAGTCCACAAGATATTGGAAGCTTTCCAATGATCCATGGAAGCTCTCAATCACTTCAAAATGTCATCATAGGCCTCCTAAAAGACCTTAACTTAATGGGTACTTTTTCCCTCCCGTCTCTGAGTAATCTGGCGGAAGTGGCCACGGTGAAAACCTATAATATGGTATCTTCTACATCAGTGAATATTAAGAAGATTTCTGAACATTTTGTTAGCATGGATCATCGCCAAGTATTGCCTCCAAGCCCCATAGAAATTTTGCAGCAATCAATTCTCTTGGCCTGGGTGGCAAACCCAAATCAACACTCATCAAGTGTCTGGATAGATAGGTCTTTAGAATATGGAACCTCTTCAGATCCTTGGTCACGTATACATTGTACAGACGAAGGAATCATTCAGTCAATTATGATAGGAGAGGCACCCTGGGAATATTACCACCATCATTCCCATCTTCAAGATAATGACAAAGATTATTCCAGCAACCTTAATCATCCTTCAGTTTTTGAATTTCTATCAAATATTATAAATACAGTGGATTCTGAGTGAAATATATCCAATATTGAAGAAATTATTGCCATAAATATCTCGACCAAACCTAATGTTGTAGAGAATATTCATGTCAGAAAATCTTGTTCTTCTTCAAAACTGGAAATATACTCCGCTCTCTTTCGCGAATTCAGAGATGTCTTTGCATGGTCATATGAAGAAATGTCAGGAATTGACTCAAGCATCGTCTATCATGAAATCAAGATATATCCAGATGCCAAACTAGTATGACAGTGGCTTCAACAGGTTCACCTAAAGAAAGCCGCTGCCATCAAGGAAGAAGTTGAAAAACTTTTACATGCTAGTTTCATTTACCCTGTTCCTCTAACTGATTGGGTATCGAATATTGTTCCTGTCATGAAAAAGCAAGGAACGATTAGAGTGTGCATTGATTACAGGGATGTAAATCAAGCTTGTCCAAAGGACAACTATCCTACACCCTTCATCGACCAGATAATTGATGAATGGGCTGGGTGTGAAATCCCTTCATTCATGGATGGATTTTCCAGATACAATCAAATAAACATCCACCCATAGGACCAATCGAAGACTACATTTATATGTCCGTGGGACACATTCGTGTACCGTAAACTACCTTTAGGTTTAAAGAATGCAGGCGAAACTTTTCAGAGGGAATTGAACTATGCCTTCCATGACATCAAACACATCGTTAAAATATATCTCGACGATCTACCAGCTCATTCGCGAAAGTGGACTGATCATCTGCAGCATTTGAGAGCTATATTTCTACATTGCTAACACTACAAGATACGACTCAATCCACACAAGTGTGTCTTTTGTGTCAGTTCTGGTTGTTTACTTGGTTTCATGGTTTCTAAGGATGGGATTTGACTCGACCCATGTAAGGTTCAGGAAATCATCAACATGCCTCCACCTTCAAATTTGCTTCAGATTTAGATACCCCAAGGGAAAGAAAACTTTCTAAGGAGGTTCATTCCAAATTACGCTGAACATGCTAAAGGTTAAACACGTCTTTTGAAAAAATAAGTGCCCTTCAACTGGGATCAGGTTGCGCAAGCTTCTTTTGATGCTTTAAAGGATTCCCTAATAAGAGCATCATTAATGTACTCTCCTTACTATCAAAAAGACTTTAACCTATATCTAGTCGCAGCAAATACAACCATTGCAATGGTTTTAGTACAAGAAGCCAATGGAATTGAACATATTTTCTATTATTTAAGTCAAAACTTAAATGATATAGAAAGCAAGTACTCCTATGATGAAAATCTGGCTCTAGCACCTGTTCAAGCAGTACAAAGATTTCGACACTATATCCTCTTTCGCAAAACTACCATTTTGTCAGATTGCAACAACTTACATTCTTTCACGTCAATTAGTAGAGGGAAAATATTCAAATTGGATAGCCATTTTGCAAGAGTTTGATATGGAATTCACAAAATCCAAATCAAAGAAATCTCTAGTTTTCTCCGAGTTACTATGCGACCGCCCATCATCATCCAACAATTCAACATCTAAAGCATCAATCATGGATGAATCTCTGTATCTGATATCGTTAAGTGATCCTTGGTATGGAGACATACTGATCTATCTCCAAACCCAAACATTTAGGCCTAATACTTCTCGCTTCGAACAATTACGTACTCAATACCAAGCCAAAGGCTACATGATCATCGATGATACACTTTACTGTCATGGTATTGATATAGTTCTCTGAAGGTGCTTCATGCATGAGTAGGCCGAAAAAGTCTTGAATGATTTTCATTCAGGTGCATGTGGGGGGCATGAATCTGGTTATGCTACGAAATAAAGGATCTTACGAGCTGGTTACTTCTGGCCCACGATATTCAAAAGTTGCATAATTGCAGCTAGAAGTTGCCATGCTTGTCATATTTTTGGCTACAAAAATAGATTATCACCCGCACTGCCGCATCTAGTAGTTGCTATTGAGCCATTCACCAAATGGGGCATAGATTTCATGACATGTAACACCAACTTAGCTAGGGGGCATGGGCATATCATAGTTGCAGTTGACTGTTTTACAAAATGGGTTGAGGCAATGCCTACATTAAACAACAGTGGCGAAACAACTGCTCTTTTATTTTTCAATCATGTAGTCTCTAGATTCGGTGTTCCACAAGCTATAGTCAAAGATCATGGATCGCATTTTCACAATCACATGATTGTTGAATTAGCTACCAAATTAGGATTATCCCATGACAATTCTACTCCATATTATCTACAAGCTAACAGACAAGTTGAGGCCATCAACAAAGTCTTAAAGCGCATGCTACAAAGGATGATTGGAGTCCATAAACAGAATTGGAACTTAATCCTATACTCAGCCTTGTGGACATATAGGACATCAGTGAGAAATGTGACCAGATTTACACCCTTTCAGTTGGTGTATGGCCTCGAAGTAGTCTTACCGATTCAATGTGAAATTTCATCTCTCAAGCTCCCATTCGATATACTTCCCGAAACTACAGAGGAATAGACTCATTTCTTGGAACTAATCCAATTGGATGAAACCCATCGTGATGCCACTTTGGCTAACAAAGCTCATAAGAAACATGTCAAGGTGCAATTTGACAAAAATGTAAAACCCCGTGTCTTCTCAGAAGGTGACTTGGTCTTGCTTTACGATAAGGACTCTGATAAATTGGGCGCATGTAAGTTCGAACCATTATGGATGGAACCCTATATTTTTAAATGAGTATTCGCACAAGGAGCCTATGAGATGGTAGATTACGATGGGATTCCACTGTCACAACCTCGAAATGGGTTGTATATTAAGCGTTACTATGCTTGATTAAGTGGTGTAATCTCTTTATAGATATCCTTTTGTTACATTTTTGTTTTCATCAAGAGTTTTCATTTTGGTTAGGTAATCCACTTTACATTTGTTGCAAATGTTGAACCTTTTGGAAACATTCGTTGGGTATGTCGACAGAGCTAGTTATAGAATGTGGAACCTATCTTCTATAGCTTGGGCCAGTTTTGCTCCAAGCGGTGAGTTAGTGAATTTTAGGAGGATATGTATTGGTCAATCAATGAGCAACATTGCAGAGTACAGTGCATTGGTGGAACTTCTCTCTGATGCCATTTCACATGGCATACGTTGACTTGTTGTCAGGCTAGATTCCCAACTCGTCATTCTACAGCTTACTAGTGTCTATTCTATTCGGAACCCAGCTATCTACTGTATGTTCCTAAGAGTTAGGATTTTGGAAAGACAATTTGATTTCATTCAATATCAACACATTTCTAAAAACCTAAACACATTAACTAATTCAATATCAAATTATGTGTTAGATAAATATTTGCAGCATTTATAAAGGAAAAAGCATTTCAATTAAACATTTGCATCAGGATCACATAACTTAACTGAAATAAAACTCCAAAAATCAAAAATATATAACTGTTTATAGTTTTTACAAAATGCTCTGTCTCTAGGACAAAATTGGTCAGACGACCCAAAAACTCAAAAATGCAGAAAAGAACCCTAGACTAATGGTGTTGGTGGTAGCAAGTCACCACCTGTGTGATCATACGTAAGAGCCTATTCCATCGACTCCAAACACCTGTGGTATGGAGCTGTAATCTCAGAGGTAACTCATCAATTCTCACATCCTGAATACTAAGGGTGAGACCCTCGATCTCATCCTATAATACCACAAGGGTCTCCGCTATGTCCAAATCACGAAGGACAACCCTCCCTATAGCCTTTCCTACTGAAACATCAGTTGTTGCCCTTAGGCATGGTGTTGGTCATACTAGCCCAACATCTGCACAAATATATGAGTTTGATTAGTCTTGATAACATTTAAAAAAAAAAAAAGAACATTATAAAAATAATGAACAAAGATATGGTCAGATAATTTTACCCATAACACTCCACTGCTTGCCAACCGATAACGCCAAATCCGGGTTGCCTCATAAATCCATCCCAACTTATGGATACTCTACGAAGACCATCTCCTGATGGTCGAACCACTCAATGAAGGAATTAGAGAATGAAATCTGTGACTGACCAGCATGTCTGGCCATGAGATCAACCCATCTTTGCATCCATGGTTCTCTCAGTGCTAGCAATCCTAGCGAGATGTACTATGGCTGCATCAGTGGAATCCTCTCCAAGGTGAAAGAAGTCAGAATGGAACTGTAACCAAAGTTCTTGGATCTTCCATTCTTCACCTTGGAAAATTGTTCTTTTATAATCGTAAGTACTGGCTCACACCAGTTGAATACCTTTGGTTCCAAGCATTCTAGGGCATACTGCATATATGATCTGTTGGCCAAATGAAGAGCTACGCTACTAGCCAATCTAGAAAAACTGAATAAAATAGTCCTCAAGGACTGATCAATGACATCTCGAATACTGATCTTACCATCCTTGCTCAGCTAAGATCCGTCTCTACAAAACTGGCGAATATAATCCTTCACAGATTCACCCCCATAGGTGGATCCCGATAGTGAGAGGGGCACCACGCCTCGATAATCCAGTAAAAAGGTAGATATCCTCAACCATCAAAGGAATGGATTTTCCTCTAATCTAGAACACCTAGTTGGTTGGATCCCATGCCTAGAGAAGATATTGCAACAAATTGATTTGTTTCCTCATGCTGGATATGCAGAAGAATTTGAGCAAGCCACAATTTCGCAATGCAGTAACCATACCTAGATCATGTAAGGCAATCATGTCCTCTTCTTCATAATCAGGTTCACGCCATGTAATGACTATCTTTATCCAATGAATCTCTAAAACACAAACAAAAGATGAATTAGGATCCTGATTTAGGCAAAAACATTCAAAAATTTCATGAAGAACACTGCACAAACTTTCGCTTCTGCGCCCATCGCACCTTGCCTGTGTACTGGGTGAGATGCACACTGACTAGCCAATTACCAACTCAATATGCATCACATTTTTTGATGCAGACTAGGTGCGATGGGGAGAGAATGAATTCTTTAAACCGCTTGGGCCTAAAAGAATAGGAAAACTTGCTTAGAATCAGAAAAGAATGGAATGCAATTGAAGAGCTTAGGGTTAGCTCCTACCTGGTCCTGACGGCGCCGAAAATAGTCCACTGGATCTCCTAAAATTAGCTGATGAAATTTGAGGGGGAAAACATCTCCGGAGCTCCAACAATCCCAAATCTGAATGAAATGGTAAAAATGAGAGGTAAAACTACTTTTATGTTACATTCACGTAATTCAAGTAAAATGTTAGTTTTTAAACTCCTTTTTCAAGCATGTATTTGCATTTCTAATCAATTTGATGGAGTAATTGAATAGGTTGCACGACCTTCGAAAGAATATAGTGTTAACGGTAAATTGAACATCTTTGACTATTACAATGAGAAATGTTACCACAGGGTTCAAGCTTGTTAAAATATAAACCCGCCAATGAGCAATGTTACCACAGCGTTCAAGCTCGTTAAAAAATAAACCCGCCAATGAGCAATGTTTCCATAGGGTTCAAGCTCATTAAAAAATAAACCCGCCACTGAACATAGTTTCTAAAAGATTCAAGCTCATTAAAAAATTAATCCACCCTCAGTAAATAACCTTTGTGATTGCCTTGCTATCAGCCTTTTGAGCCTTAGTTGTCTTCTTACTATCACCTCCATTCCTTTGGCCGATCATATGCTTCCACTTGATTGTTTACCCTTTTAAGGTATAGTTGTGATGAGTGATTTTGTTAGCCACCCTCTTTACACTGCCATGTTTGAGAAGCTCCAAACTTACCTGGAACCAGTTGTTACCCAAGTAAAAAATGAGTCTCTTTTAAGTTCTTTTTAGATTCGTAAAAAATGAAAATATTTCTAAGCTATTGGCCTTTCTAGCTCGCTAAAGTAAAGGGAAGCGCAATCCCTCCTCTACATTTTAATCTTTTTCGACCTAAGGGATCATTCCACGAAAAGATCGAGCGCTTGTCTTTTTTGGCTCGCTAAAACCATCAAAAAGTCATCTCTTTCATATTATTTTATACTTTTTCAGACTTAAGGGATTATGCCACGAAAAAGGACTACAGGAGTTTCCTTTCCGTCCCTTTTTAAACTCTCTAAACATGAAAAGGACTAAGTTATCTTTGTCATTAAACTTGTTAAAACAATAGCGACAAACTTGTCCATTCGAACAAGAGCAAGTTTCACTGTCGCTAGGCTCGCTAAAACATGGCAACAGGTTTCCCTGAAGGGAAAATTATAGAACAAGCATATGTTATCCTCCTCAAGCTTGACAAAAATAAAGAGGTACCGGTCAGCAATGACTGGGGAGAAGAAAAATTGAAAAACTTCATTGGTAGCAAGTTGCTCTTGAACATGACACTTTCACTCCATCACCATGATTGATTCAGGTTGGGTTATTCCATTCACCGATCACATCATCATTGGTCCTTCATACCATCCATCTTTTGGGGTTAACACTACCAATCCATTTCAGTGTCACCAACATGTTCAAGAGAAGTCATTCAGAGAATTTACCACCCAGCTAATGCCTCATCCACTGCAATACCTTCACTCTCCATTTTTCATGACCGCCATTCCTGAACCTTGTATCATCAGATCATTTTCACCTCCAGATAATCATTTTCTTTGTTTTGTGTTGTAGATGTGGGATTCATTAAGGCCCTCCTATGATGGGTCACTTCTTGTTGACATCAGTTCATTATCCAAGAAGTTGACTTAGGAACAAAACTTTCAGTACTTTGAAGCTTGCATGCCTCAATGGCAAGTTTCTCACTTTCGGTGACAGGTTTACATCAATGGCCTTCGATTGAAAGATTTTGCATGGTGTTCGACATCGACTCATATATTCACACCATGTGAATTGTACTGTAGTGCCTTGAGGGTCATTATCATTATCAGTGATTCCTCTCGCCCCTGTTAACATCTTACATCATTGGCTGGTAATCAGGCGATGTCTTTCCATGTTCAACTTCAGAACATCTTTTCACATGGATCGACTTGTACATGAGGTGAAGATTGAATGAGTTTGAAGATCCCGGATCTAGTTTCATCCATCCAGGCTGCGATAGATTCAGGAAAATAAAGACATCAAATGTACACCATAGTTGCACAGATGATCATCCAAGCTAAGGGATGATGACTTTACAAGAATCACCAGTCTACAATAGCGGACGATTGTCTGTCCTATGTACATGAAAATGAATTTATAAAGCTGAGCATGGGAATGCCCACCTCAGCTAGATCATGAAAATAATATGAATATAATGTATTGTATTGTATTTTATATAGGTCACCTTGCAGTTCGAAGACCTCAGATCCTCATGATAAAGCATTTCACCTGACATCAAAAGATTTACGACCTCATGCTTTAAGGGGCAAGTGTTATAGACATATTTGAGCACTGCAAGCCCAATCACATATGTCAATAAACCAAGGGCTATTAAACCCCTAAAAGTGTTGTTTCACATCCTAAAGGATCGCGATAAACTGATTACATCATTTCCTAGAGGTTCCACCTGAAAAACTACTCAGAACTAGCCAAAACTGGACAATACAGACTACTCCATGCTTAGGGTGCGATGGGCGAGAGTAGACAAATGGCAGAGACAATTTGCTAAGTGGGAACCCAAGGAATCTTCTAGAAACTTATCATATGACACATGCCTCTCTGAATTCGCCCAGGGATGAGTAAGAGATCATGAAATCTCCAAGTGGAACCAAGAACTATCAGTGAAATGACATTAATCAAAAACCCAGAAGTTGACTCACCTCTCTGCAAATATCTATATATGGATCCCTCACCACAGAGATCTAAAGGCTGGAATTTTGTAATTTGTAAGGAAGTGTTGTTGGTTTCTCTTTGAGACATTGTATTGTTGGGTGATCTTGCTTTTCATGAGGTGAAGAGGGCTTTCATGCTAGGAGGATGATGCTGGATTCAGACAGCTAGGTTGTAATCCTCTCTTCTACTATCAATAAAGTTATTTGAGTTTTCCTCCATATACTTGTGTATTTGTGAATCTTGCTATTTGTGAATGCAATTGTATGGTTAATGTATTTTTGATTCTACATTGTTTATGGTATTATAGATCTCTATGATTTGATGGTGTTTTTATTCTTTGCCTCTACAGGTATTCTCTAAAGCAGGACAAGTAGGAAAGGAGTAGCAAGCTCTATCAAGGGAGAGAGGAAATAAGCAAGGAGCCAAGCGAAAGAATCAAGTTCGTGCTCTTTGTTTCTCTCTTATATATCATACATAAAGGAAATCACAAGTTACTTTGAATTGTTTGCTTCTAAGATAGCTACCCATCTTAGTGGGACTAGCAGATTGAAAAGACAATAGTTTTCCTGGAAACAGGGATCCTTCAAAACAACAGGAGTGGGTGAAATTTTGACAAATTTAGAAACTTCATCATGAGGTGGGCACTCCTTGGTGTAATGATCTTCATCACAAATTAGGAAAGGATAACATGGTTTCTTCTTTTCATCAAATGGTTCATTATTGTTTTATTTCTCCTTAGAACAAGTGTCCTTTTTAGCTTAGGCTTTTCCCTTTTTCTTATTTCTAGATTTCTTACCTTAGCAGTAGATGATTCTAGGGTGTTAATTTCAAAAGTAATTTCAAGAGAAGGATATTCTTCAGGCGAATTAGATAGAGTTGGAATCTGAGTTTTCTTAGAAATTTTCTTTTGTTCTTAGATTTTTGGCTCACAAAACAAGTCATGCCATCTGCGACATGTGATCCTATAATGGTTGGATTAGTTTGACTAGGTCGGGGTAAATAAGGGATTTTTTCATACAAATTAACAGATTGAGTAGAAACAATATCAAGTTATTGAGCACGAGAAATTACTTGCTCCTCATTTACAACACCTCCTTTGGTCACATCTTTAGTTATTACTGGTAAAAGAGATTTTATGAGCCATTCAGCCAAAATTTGTCCTAGAATGTAAGCTTTAACCAGGCAACGTCTTCATCTCCATTCATGAATGTGATATGAGATATGGGATGATGTTGACTTCCTTAAAGAAGTTTAAAGTTTAGTTCCATTATCATATCGAATGGGAAACTAAAAAAGGGTAAAAAAAGTTGTAGAAAGGGCATTAAATGTGCTAAAGGAAGCGCAAGACAATTCTACATTCCATTTGGCTACCAAACCGGTTAAGGTTCATTGAAAAAATCATAATCTAATAGAATAGTCGATTAATGATTTGGACGTGCACCAAAGATGATAGGCCATAACATGGTTTGATGGATATTCATCTGACTTACCTTCAAACTTAGGAATATCACTAGGAAACTTAGTAGGATTGGCTGGCCAAAATGGTAAATAAATAAGTGGATAATTAGTTAACTGAGATATATTAAACAAATCCAAATTTGCAATGAAGGGAAACTAGCGGTTAGGATCCTGAGACAGATACTAATAACCCTGAGGGATGAGTCCTGTACTGGGACAAGGATACCCAGGATATCCTGGTATAGCCTGAGTAGTTAGAATCTGCATACCTCCTAGATATCTAAGATGATCCATACCGTATTGCGGTTGTATAGGTACTTGAAACGTATGACTTGGGTATGGTTGATTATGAAAAGGGAGACTCTGACCCATTTGACCTTGAAAAAATAGTCCTTGAAAGGGTTGATTTTGCAAAGGTTGACCTTGGTGAAATTGAGATTGAAAAGGTGGACCTTGAACAAACTGACTATGGGGTAGAACATGGAAAGGTTTCCCTTGAAACAACACTTGCATATATGGGACGTTAGGTTGTACAATAGGTATTTGGAGCATTGACAGAATTCTAGGAATAGATTGAATACCAAATACCTTAGGTAAAGACTTAACAAGGGGTTGCATTGTTACTTGTGATACAAGTGGCATAGTTACCTATGATAATCATAGAATGGGATTCTGAGGTGAACCAGAACCTGGGTTCTGAACAGTCATTGGTATAGTAGATTGTTCCAAGGTGTGAGGAGTACTTGAGATAGGATAATGAAATGGTTGTTGAGTAGGTGTCGATGGATTAACATGATAGTTGGCTGAACTCGAAAATGATCTAGGTTGATATTGGTGGCCACCATTAAACAGCCACCATTGTTTCTTTTAGTTTTTTAGTTTGATTATTTGTAGCACATTTTACTATTTTTAGCAGTTTTTCACGTCCTAAACTTCCGGAGCCATTTTGATGCTCTAAACGACATTTTTTTTTTGGAAATCTATTGCCAAAGACTTTATCTATGTTGATTTTTCTGTTGTATTCCTTAGAGAGATCTTTCCAAAGGGGTATCATGCATGTCAAATGGAGATCATGTGACCAAGTCATGACCCCAGGAAGTTGGTTGTCCAACTCGCCCCAATGAGGCCCATAAACTCTTGGTGTTACATCTCCTCGGGTTAGGGTTTTGGCTGTTTAGGGTTTGCTCTTATTGTTAAATAATAAAAAGGCCCTTGAACCTCATTGTAACACATTTCAGAGGCATGTAACCGCCACATCTCTTCTCATAGATAAGCTACGATTGCCCTAGCTAGTCTTATTTCCATTATATTTGTAAGAATATTTCAGTATTTGATATTAATGAAATAAAGTGTTATTTCTGCTGCATCTTTGTATTTATGGTTATATCTGTAATTTTTTGTGTTCCTTTTTAAATCCGGATCAGTGGTATCAAAGCAATCTTCTCTTTCTCTATTTTTCTTTGCATGTCAACAACGAGGTCGGGATATAAGGATTTAGGGCTTGAACTGGTCAAACCTTTGCAAGGCTAGCCTCACAAATCCCGACGGCCTTCCATGGCGAATGAAAAGAAAGATGAGGGGGAAGGAGATCCTATCAAAATCTTGCTCGAGGAAGCCCTCGAGTGATAAAGGAATGCGATAATGGACAACTTTGCCTAGATCCTTCAGTGGTTAGCCTGGGGCGACACATCTACTTCTGGCAGCTACTCTGGAAGCGCCACTCCCTTTAAGGTACAATTTAACTTTGACATTCCCATATTTGAGGGTCAGATAAATAGTTAAATCAATGAAAAGGATATTTTTCCGTTCATGATTTTTCCAGCCAGGGAAAGATCACCTTTGCACTTCTCAAAGCATCCCGCCATGTCAAGGACTAGTGGGAAACCTATTGTGAGTAGAAGTATGAAAGTAGGAACTCACTGTTTTCAGATGAAGCCACTTGGAGCTCGTTTTGGGATGCCATCAATGAATAGTAATACCCTGTTAGGAGTTACGAGGATAAATGCATAAAGTGGAAAATGTTGTGATAAGGAAGGGACCAAGATGTGCCAAAGTTTACCAATGTTTTTCATACCCTTCACACGAAGTTGGGTATCAAGGATTCTGAGAATCATTTGGTTCTCAAGTACCTAGACTGCCTTCACAGGTACATCAAAGATGAGATGGAATTCCTGGACATCTCCTCACCTGGCATGGCATACCGATATGCGGTCAAGATTGAGCAAAAGATTAAGTAGAAGAAGTGAGACTTTGGATCTGTGAATTCAAAGAGAGAGAAATGTGCCCCCAAACCACAAAACAAAGGACAAAGCCAAGGCAGGGTGGCCCAGGATAACCCACCAAAGCCACAAGTAAAGAACAACATCACGAATCTGAAGAAGGACATAGGAAAGTGGTGTGAGTTCCATAAGAGCTCCACTCACAACACGAGTGTCGGGCCAAGCAATCACTGGTGGCCGAGCTAAAGGCTTAAGAATTAGTTGCATGTTACAATTCTGTGTCAGAACCCAACAAGGGGAATTAAAAAGGGAAGCATATTATCAATGTGGATCCCAACACAACCGTTGCCACCATGAAGATCCAGAAGGAGGAAGTTGAAGATCCATAAGAGGAGGAGCACCTCTTCCAGTCCGAGATGTAGGTAAAGGGTTCCAAGCTACAATTCATTGTTGAAAGCAGGAGCTAAAAGAACCTCATTTCAACAAAGGTCATGAAGCATCTCAGCTTACCCACCATAGCACATCAACAACCATAAACCATCAGGTGGCTTCACCAAGGATGGGATGTTTGTGTGAGCCAACAGTGTCGCCTTCTATACAACATCAAGCCCTTCACAGATGAGGTAATATGTGACATTGATCCCCTCGATGTTTGTGATGTATTATTAGGCCAACCATACTTATAGAAGTGACATGCTATGTAAGAGTCAAGGCCTTGTGATGTTCTTGTTACTTTGGGAAATAAGTTGTACAGGATACCGAAGGTAGGACCACCTACTGCCATCTCTTTGGTTACTACAATAAAATGCAATAAGCTCATTTCCAAGACCGAGAAATTTGTTTTCCTAGTGATACGTGCTTAAGGAAAGAAGAATATGGTGGCCACAACTTCTGGACAGGGCCCCTCCACATGACAACAAAAAATGGACAAGATCGTGGAGGATTATGAGGACATCTTCACCTCCCCTATTGCTTTGGGAAGTTTTAGTGTCTACGGATAAACACTTAAACCCCTAGACTAGTAGCTAAGTCGAGAACAACAATGCAAAGCATTCTCTACTTTTTCTATAATCATTAAATTAAATAAGACAGTAAAGAAGCCTACCTAAAGCTTTCACTTACTCATTATCTCCCTTGGCCAATTATGTCACTCCTTTCTGTACTTAATCTGCTTGAAAAGTACTTGCACATAGGTAGAAGACAAAAACCGATCAAAGCATATGATAATGATCTATTGATTAAACATAAAATGGAATCAAGTGCATAATACACATATGAAAGCATCAACGAACAATACAAACATATGGAAAAAGCTTTGAACACTTTATTAGTAAAAGGAAGAGATATAACCCAATTTTCTTGATTCAATCTCACTCCTCTAGTTCAATCCCACCCTCTCCTCATAACAAGAAAGAAATTTTGACATCATTACAATACTTGAATCCAACTCAGGTCTCATACTAACAACATCTCCCTATAATTCAATGATTTCTAGCCCCTGCTCACTTATATGAGTGGTATTTTTATAGGTGAATGAAGGAAGTTATGCCATAAATGGTGATAACGAATGCCCTCCCAAACTTAGGATTTAGTTCCATGGAGGAAGGGATGAAGGGATTGATGTTCCTTAACTCCCTTCCTCATCCAATTTTGAGCCCAAAGGAGTGCATAGCCTTAGGAAACTCCTAGATGCATCCTATGGCTAAGAATATTTCAAACCCCAATTCATATTTCACTCAAATTCACCTAGCGTAGGTCAAAGAGAGCTCAAGTGCACTGCAATGCACCTTGGAGTGTACTGGGCTACACTGCAGTGCACCTTGATAAAGGCCTGGCTACACTGATCTTCTTAGAGGTAGCTTTTGGAAGATTTGTTTCATGTAATCTCTTGGGAAGGAGGCACTATAATGGTTGACTTCATTTAGGGCATGTAACAATTTAATTATGGTTTGATGGGCCCTAATAGTATTGATCTGTAAGTCGGGTTTGATGTGCCCAAATGGATCTGTAATAGTTTCCCCCTAAAGCATGAAGTCGTAAATATGTATATAAAGTGAAATGCTTTACTATGTGGAGAGGAGGTTTCAAAGTGGAAGGTGACCTGCATCAATTACAATACATATATCATGATAATTTGATTTTTTCTTATGAACTTGCTGAGGGAAGGCATACCCATGCTCAGCTTATAAACTTTCATTACATGTACAAATATAGTCATATACAGATATAGACCCATGAATGGATGACCATGAATGTAAGGCCATTGTACATTTGATTTAGTACTCCTAAAAATATCGCAGCTCGAATGGATGAGACTAGATCCGGGGTCTTCAATATCATTCAATATTTCTCTCCAGTACAAGTCTAACCATGTGAATAGATGATTTGAATTCGAACATGGGAATACATCGTCTAATTGCCAACCAATGATGTAAGCCAGTAATAGACGCGAGAGGAATCACTGATAATGATGATGACCCTCAAGGTACTATAGTACATTTCGCATGGTGTGAATAAATGATTTGATGTTGAACATCATACAAAATCTTTCAGTCGAAGGCCAATGATGTCAACCTATCGTTGAAAGTGAGAAACCTGCCATTGATGTATGAAAGCCTCAAGGTACTGAAGGGGTGTTTCTAAGTCAACTTCTTTGATAATGTGTTGATGTCGACAAGAAGCGACTCGTCATAGGAGGGCCTTGATGTATCCCACATCAATGACACGAAATGAGGTAAATGATTTTGAAGATGAAAATTGACTAACGAAAGAAGGTTCACAAATGGCAGTCATGAAGATGAAGGTTTACGGTATTGCGAAGGATGAAGTTTGAACTGAATGACTTCTATTGAACATGTGAGCGACATTAAAATGAATTGGTAGCATTGACCAAAGCAAAGTAATGGATGGTATGATAGACCAATGGTGTGATAACCATCAAGCTGAATAACCCAACCCACATAGTCATGGTGATGAGGTGAAAGTGTCATGTTCAAGAGTGACTTGCTACCATAAAGTGTTCTCCCCTTTTTCCCATTTTCCCCAGTCATTGCTGACCAATACCTCTTTATTTTTATTGAGATTGAGGAGGATAACTTATGCTTGTTGTGTAATTCCACCCTTCAGGTGAATCCATCACTATTTGATCCTTTAACGAGTCTAGCAAAGGTGAAACTCAGTCTTGTCTAGATGGACAAGTTTGTTGCTATTCGATGTTTTTAACGAGTTTAACAATAAAGATAACTCAATCCTTTTTATGTTTAGAGAGTTTTAAAATGGACAAAAGGAAAAATCCATGAGTTATTTTTCGTAAATTAATCTCTCAAGTCCGAAAGAGTGTAAAATAATGCAAGACAGATATCTTTTCTAATCTGTTAACGTGCTGGTAGAGACAAGCACTCGAAAATCTTTTAATATTTAGAGAGTATGAAAAGTGCTCAAAGAGGACTCCATTTTGAGGAATGAGAGGTGTCTAGGGAAGAAATTGGTTTCGATAATGTTGGAACTTCTCAAAACATGTTGATTTATGTGAAGATGCTGGCTAATAAGACCACTCATTGCAACTGTTCCTCAAAAAGGGTAAAATAACCAAGTGAAAACATATGATTGGCCAAAGGGATGGTGGCGATGGAATGAAAACAACCAAGGCTCATCTGACGAAAAGGTTGATAGAATGGAAATCACAAGGGTTAAAAATGGAGATGGGTTCATTTTTGCACAAGCTTCAACCATAGGGAACTATGCTTGGATTTAGTTTCATGTTTACACAAGCTTGAAGTGAACAACTATGCTTGGATTTAGTTTCATTTTTACACAAGCTTAAAATGAAAAACTATGCTTGATATTAGTTTACATGCCCCTAACATGATGAAAGGGAGATTCTTGTGTAACCAGATGGAAGTCGCTACGATGAAGCGGGATGGTTATCCAACACCTTTCTTGGCTTCGTCCAGAGAGGGACAAAGGTGAATGGGGTGATTCCCTTCACATAACCTACAGGGAAACTTAACTCTACCATTAGGTGCATACCCCCCAAGCTTCATTACATTCACCTAAGTAGACTACTCGTGGCTATTGGGTGGATGGAATGGAGGTTCATATATGAGATTAGGTGAAAGACTCGACTGGGATTTTACGAGATTTGATCAAAGACTCAACTTGGAACTTGAGACATTGTTTGAGCTTGACACAAGACAAGGAACTCTGCTCATATTCCTTGTTTCATCTTTTAAAGAGCTTGACACAAGACAAGGAACTCTGCTCTGATTCCTTGTTTCTTTTTTTAACGAGCTTGACACAAAACAAGCAACTATGCTCAGAGATCCTTGTTTCATTTTTTAATGAGGTTGACACAAGACGAGGAACTATCCTCCTATTCCTTGGTTTCAATTTTTAATGAGGTTGACACAAGACAAGCAACTATCCTCATGGACCTATTTCATTTTTTAACAAGGTTGACACAGTAAAAGAACTATGCTCATGGGCCTGTTTCATTTTTTAACAAGATTGACACAGTAAATGAACTATCCTCACATCCTTGGTTTCAATTTTTAACAAGGTTGACACAAGACAATGGACTATCCTCATGGTCTTGTTTCATTTTTTTAATGAGGTTGACACAAGACAAGGAACTATCCTCATATTCCTTGTTTCATTTTTTAACGAGGTTGACGCAAGACCAAGAAGTATCCTCATATTCCTTGGTTTCATTTTTTAACGAGATTGACACAAGACAAGGAACTGTCCTCGTAGACCCTTTTTTCATTTTTTAATGAGCTTGACACAAGACAAGGAACTATGCTTAGATCCTTGGTTTCATTTTTTAATGAGGTTGACACAAGACTAGGAACTATCCTCCTACTCCTTTGTTTCATTTTTTTAACGAGGTTGACACAAGACAAGGAACTATGCTGAGATCCTTGGTTTCATTTTTTAATGAGGTTGACACAAGACTAGGAACTATCCTCCTACTCCTTTGTTTCATTTTTTTAACGAGGTTGACACAAGACAAGGAACTATCATCGTGTTCCTTGTTTAATTTTTTAACGATGTTGACACAAGACCAGGAATTGTCCTCGTACTCCTTTATTTCATTTTTTAATGAGGTTGACACAAGACAAAGAACTATCCTCATGGACCTGTTTCATTTTTTAATGAGGTTGGCACAGTAAAAGAACTATCCTCATGGAATTGTTTCAATTTTTAATGAGGTTGTCACAGTAAAAGAACTATCCTCATGGGAACTGTTTCATTTTTTTAACAAGGTTGACACAGTAAAAGAACTATCCTCATATTTCATTTTTTAACGAGGTTGACCAAGACAAGGAACTATCCTCATATTCCTTGGATCACAACTCATAAGATGTCATGAAGGAGAGATCTGGTTCCAATGCCTCCAGCATGTGATGTACAACATTACTGAATTGATCGTTAGTTGATGTAGGTATGGAACAAGTTGCGACATAATTAACCTGTGGCAAATGCTACCATTGGTACAAAAGGGCCATTAAGGGAATATGGTTGACTAGGAGCCATATTTGGACCGGGAAATGAAAGCTGGTCAACGGTGAAAATTCTTCCTTCATGTGGGAAACAAATCACTCGAAAGAGTGTTGAAACAATAGCTCCCATGTCATAAACATAGTCACACCCTAGATGTAAACTGTAGTCTAAAGGGCCTAGGACTACTGTCACATTCAGATAAATGATTTTTTCTTCCAAAGTAATAGGTAACTGAGGGAGGATCCCTAATGGTTCACTAGTTCCTCTATCAAAGGCCAACAGATTCTACGTAATAGGGACAAGTGGTGGCAAACTGAGTGCTTGCCAAGTAGTTGAGGAAAGGATATTCAATAATGCACCTTCATCTATAATAGTGCCAGATACAATCATGTTATAAACCTGTACTATGATCTGGAAAGACACATAAGAAGGAAGACGAAATCCTGCTAGTCGATTCCAATCAAAGGAAGTGACCAAACTACTTGGAGGGGTTACCGTAGAAACATGAGAATTACCCCTTAATTTACAAGATCGGGAGGATTGTCCTCTTGTCTTGATGGAACAAGAGGACTGCCCCCAAGCTCATTAGAATATGAAGAAACAAAAAGAACTTGAGTGGTATCATATTCACTCTGTTTGGGAAAGGTACAATTAATTGAAGGTGAAATTGGGTCAACTGTTTCCTTGACCCATTGATTTGGGTCAAGTATAGACTCATAGGATTCACTTTTAGAGAGAGTGGTTTTGACCGACGGTATATTTTGATCAGTCAATTCATCTACTAGTGAAGGATTTAGGGAGAGTTTCCAGTAACCAGATGGAAGTCGTTCCGATGAAGAAATACAGTTATCCAACACTCTTTTGGCTTCATCCAGATATGGACAAAGATGAATGGGGTGATTCCCTTCACATAACCTACAGGGAAACTTGATTTTTCCCTTCTTTCCATGAACTTTACTACCACTAGTTGATTGTGTGTCACCAACACGATCTCAAGAAGTTGATGACATAGGATGATGTGAAAGGGAAGATGGTCTCCAGTACAAAATTTTCATGGATATTAAACTTTGTGAGGCTTGATGGACGGTTGCTCATCAGATGTTTCATTCAAAGCAATGATTTCTTGGTTGCCCCTTTGCTAAATTTACTTCTTCTTCTTCTTCTTCTTCTTCTTCCCTTTCTTCCTCTTCTTAGCCACCTGGTTACTAGTACCAATACTTTCACTAGGCGAAGAGGAAGAAGAGGAGGAAGAAACGACTGAGAAAGAAGGCAAAGGGTCAACCTTATGATCAACTGGAGGTTGATTTTGTCCAGTTAGAGGTGTACTCAATTGCAGAGAAATCATGAAATTTTAAACCAAGTAGGTTGAAAGCAATCATACTGGCAAGCCAATGGTAAGTCTCGGTAGGGATGATGTAGCCATATATGGAGCACCAATATTTCCAAAAGGAGGAAAACGACTAGGATTCCCATCAAAAGGAATTCCTTGATCAGTGGCCTCCGGATTTGTTTCCATATGTTTCATCCTAAGATCAACTAAGGAGCGAATGTGGAGGATGTTATCCATGGTGAATTAATTTATTTTAATCAAAGTAACATAGCAAAACAAAAGAGGGATGATTTATGCAAAAGGATTACTAAGTAGCTGTGAACTACATAATACCTCCTAGCGAACCAAGAAGCACAGGCATACAATCTCCATGAATGTTGTGTTCGGTGTATCACAGTGTACAAGGCGGCCGATTCGGTTACCTAAGGATGGATAGCAACCTAGATTTTTCCTCCCATATATCTGAAAGTACGTGGAGGCCCAATCCATATAAACGTTGTCTAATGCAAAATCGCACAGTGACAGCATTCCCATATACCTTACGTACTGTAACACCGCCCTATATACTTGAAGGTATGTGGATGAGCTATGATATAATCATGTACATGGAATGAGGTATCACACTTGGGATGTATTGTAGACAAGTTAGCGATAACTACTTTGTTTTATGACTCTGGAACACGTCTCTAGCCTAGACCTCTAAATGTTTTGACAATGCTCCATTAGGTAAATTCAGATAAATTTTAAGTTGATCTTCTTTAGAATTTTCCTTTCAAGGTTCACCTCGTGATGTATGTTTGAAATTCCTAAAATGAAACTATCATGATAAGCATTTTCTCCATTCAATTTAACGATGAAAATCCTAGCTACTTAGGGATAGAGCAATTAGATTTCTTTTGATCAAAGAGCAAAGAGCACAATCTAAATTCAAATTCCCTACACTATTCCTATCAGCACACACAAACATTTTCAATGCAACATGCATGTATTTCTTTTCATTTTCCCTTAATGTGAATGAGCAAAAAGGAAAACTAATGCACAATCGATCAATAAACTCTTTTCATAAAAATGATGATTTTGCGACAATTTCTTTTCAAGGAAAGAAAGACTCTACAAAACTTTTGTTTTCAAAGAAATGAGGAATTAGAACACTTTCAATCAAAAAGACTAATCATATGCACACATTAGTCAATCGATCTATCATGAATGAAGACTTTATGATAATTCAATTTTCGAAGGAAAAGTTGATTTTACGACACTTTCTTTTGACAAAGATCAATCGACCAAAAAACTAACTTTCGACCATAGATTGAAAATGAAAAAGTAAATACATAAGAAACATTTATCAATACTAGTCTAAGTATGGCCAACTAAGGAGATGAAAAACTATTTTTAGAGACAGGACATCATTGACATTCAGCAAATTGTTCAAACAAGAGAAAATTGGCACAAAACTTCAACTCCTAGATGGGAAACTGACCCCCAAGGGATCAGCACAGGCTACAGTGAGAGACAGTGTGTTTCAATGCATTGGCTCTATGCGTGAAGTGCATTGCATTGCACTGTGTCCTTTACTAGGCTACGCTGGTGACAATAAGCCATTTTTGAAGGAAATTTGACATAGTTTTGACTCAGTTTTCAATTAAATAAGACTAAAATTAAATCAACGACCATAAGTACAGTATGTAGAAAAGTCTTAAGAGGCTGATAAGCTACTAAGATGGATAATTTCTCCCCAGTGGAGTCACCAAGTTGTTTTGGGAAGTTTTAGTGTCTACAGATACACACTTAAACCCCTAGACTAGTAGCTAAGTCTAGAACAACAGTGCAAAGAATTATCTACTTTTTCTATAACCAATAGATTAAATAAGATAGTAAAGAAGCATAGCTGAAGCTTTTGCTTACTCCTTATCACCCTTGACCAATTCTATCACTCCTTTCCGTACTTAATCTGCTTGAAAAGTACCTACACACAGACAAAACATAGAAACTGATCAAAGCATATGATAATGATCTATTAATTAAACATAAAATGGAATCAAGTGCATAATACACATATGAAAGCATCAATCAACAATAAAAACATATGGAAAAATCTTTGAACACTTTATTAGTAAAAGGAAGAGTTAGAACCCGATTTGCTTGATTCAATGTCACTCCTCCAGTTCAACCCCATCCTCTCCTCATAACAAGCAAGACATTTTGACATCATTACAATACTTGAATCCAACTTAAGTCTCATATTAACAACATCTCCCTATAATTCAATGATTTTCAACCCCTGATCACTTAGATGAGTGGTCTTTTTATGGGTGAATGAAGGAAGTTATGCCGTAAATGGTGATAATGAATGCCCTCCCAAACTTAGGATTTAGTTCCATGGAGGAAGGGATCAAGGGATTGATGTTTCTTAACTCCCTTCCTCATCCAATTTCGAGCCCAAAGGAGTGGATAACCTTAAAATTCTAGAGGCATCCTATGGATAAGAATATTCCAGACCCCAATGCATATTTTTCTCAAATTCGCCTAGCATAGGCCAAAGAGGGCTCAAGTGCATTGCAATGCACCCTGGCAGTGCACTGGGCTACACTGTAATGCACCCTAATAAACGCTTGTCTGCACTGATCTTCTTAGAGGTAGTTTTTGATGATTTTAGTCATGGAATCTCTTGGGAAGGAGGCATTCTGATGGTTGACCTCATTTAGGGCACGTAACAACTAAATTAGGGTTTGATGGACCCTAATAGTATTGATCTGTAAGTTGGGGTTGATGTGCCCAAATGGATTTGTAACAGCCATAGGGGTGCCTCTGCACTATCAAGTTAAGTACTCCATCGATATGACCCCAAGTGCACCGCTAGCCAATGGACCAATATATTGCCACTTTGTTACGGAGAACAATGAAATCAAGAGGCAGATTCAGGAGTTGCTGCAAAAAGGTCACGTCTGTCTCAGTTCATCACCCTATGGGAGCCCGATCATGTTGGTACAAAAGAAAGATGGGACATGGAGACTCTTTATTGACTACTAGGTGCTGAAGAAGATCATTGTCTAGAATAAGTTCTCGATCCCATGGATTGATGACTTTTTGGACCAACTGAAGGAGGTAAAATTTTTCAACAAGATCAAATTGAAGTCTGGTTATCACCAGGTACCAGTCGAACCCTCTGATGTGTGGAAGATAGCCATCAAAGCTAAGGAGTGCTTTTTCGAATGGTTCATTATGCCTTTTGGGTTGACAAATGTTCTTGCAACCTTCATGAGGCTGATGGATAACATCTTGCAGCCATCAACCAACTCATTTGTAGTGGTATACTTGGATGACATCTTGATCTTCAGCCAAAGTTTGGAAGAGCACCTCCACCAGATCTGATAAGTTCTCCAAACACTACGACAACATAGCCTGTGTGCTAATTTGGAGAAATACACTTTTGGCATGACCTAGGTTCAGTATCTGGGATACATTATTAATGAACAAGGGGTGCATGTTGATTCATCCAAGATCCAAGTCATTTGGGATTGGCCAACCCTGTAGCTTTCTAGGTCTTGCCAACTTCTACCGCATGTTCATGTTGGGATTCTCACATATCACTTGGCCCTTGAGTCAAGTCACCAAGGGAGGAGCAAAAGAAAAATTATTTTCATCTGAATCTCAACATAAGGCATTCGCAGAGTTGAAACATCACCTCTGCTATGCACTAGTGCTCACTTTACCAGACTTGTAATAGTCATTTGAGATCGACACAAATGCCTCTGACTATGCTATTGGGGCAGTTCTTACTCAACAGGGGCATTCAATGGCATACCGTAGTGAGACACTTTCAGACACAGTCCCGAAGTATCCCACTTATGACAAAGAGATGTATTCCATTGTACAGGCTTTCTGACAATGGAAGCATTACATTTTGGGGAAGGAAATGATCATCTGCAGAGACCATCGGCCCCTACATTTCATACAGAAGCAAGGGAAGTTGCAGAATTATCACCATAAAAAGTAGTCCACATACCAGCAACAGTTCCATTTGAATATCAAGTATAAGAAGGGTAGCACCAATACTGTTGCAGACTGCCTCAGTCGACCACCGATCATGGCGTTAACCACCATGCTCAACTCTTGTGGGCATGAGAATTTTGATTGGCCATTTCTCTACAAAAGGAACCCATAGTTTGGCCACACATACCAAAGGCCCTTGGAGGGTCAGCAAGTTCCGGATTTTCACCTCTAGGATGACCTTATATGCCTATTGGGACACCTTTGTGTTCCTTCAAGCGAGTGAGCCAAGATGATTTGGGAAGCACACTACGGTCAGGCCTCTAGGAATTTCAGGGTCGAGAAAATAGTGGCAGTACTACAGAAGTATTTCCACTAGCCGAATCTTCGACAACATGTCAGGAAGTACATCAAATCCTACACTGCCTGTGCCATTGCCAAACCACGCGTCAAGAAGCAAGGTCTCTATACCCTGCTGCTTGACCCTAGCCGACCTTGGGAATCCATTTCCATGGATTACATGTCGGACCTTCCTTCTACTAAGCATGGCAATGATTGTGTTTTCATGGTCGTCGACAGATTCTTGAAGATGGTCATTCTGGTGACCTACAAGAAGAATATCAAAGTAGAAGCCATTGTTAAACTCTTCTTTGAATGAGTGTGGGTACACATTGGGATCCCACAGTCTATCATCTCAGATCGGGACAACAAGTTCCTCAGTACATTTTGGTCCAGTCTCTGGTCGATCCTGGACCCCAAGCTCACTAAGTCTACAACTTTCCATCCTCAAACTGATGGCCAAACAGTGGTTGTCAACAGGATGATCATACACATTATACGTATGTACAACTCAAATCATCCATGCACATGGGATGAGAGCCTTCCCTATGTCCAACACAATTATAACTTGGCTCTCCATAGCTCAACTGGCCACATCCCTTTTCAGGTGGGCTTGGGATTCCAGCCTCTATGTCCATTGATGTGGCCATACCATTTCCAGCTACTCACGAAGATTTGGCTCATGTCCAATTGGAAGCTGATAAGGCAAACAAATTCATTGAGCACATCCAACACATCCACCAATAGGTGCATGACATTCTAGGGAAATCAAATGCCAAGTACAAGAAACAACATGATCAACATCAGGTGCCACACAAGTTTTGGGTGGACAATAAAGTCTGGTTACATTTGAAGAAGGAACGCCTTACCAGATCATATTGTAAACTCAAACCACTCCAATATGGTTCTTACACCATTACAAAGGCTCTGGGAGACAATGCATTTGAGCTCAACATTCTCCCATTCCTTGGCTTGCACCGAGTGCTCAATGTGGACCACCTTCGACCATACTTCCCACCATTGCCAGACACATCAGACATTGTAGAACAAATCACACCTACATAGTTAAATTTAGATTGCATGGAGCAAGCCACAACTGATCGAATCATGGACACATAGATCAGAAAACGAACCAATAGAAGATCCAACCGTATCGAGTTGTCAAAGTAGGCTAACACCTTGACAAGGGTAAGTGGCTCACTAAGGACCAAGTTCAGTTGAAGTTTCCTCATCTAATGGAGGAACTCAATGCAATGGGGACCATTGCTTCCTAAGGGGGGATGAATGATCTAGTTGGATATTGGTGGGCACCTTCCAATTCCACTTGGACCCCAACCATTGTTTCTTTCAGCTTTTCAACTTCGTTAATTGTAGCAAAATTTACTATTTTTAACAGTTTTTCGGGTCCTAAACTTCCGAAGCCGTTTTGAGGCCCTAAACAATGTTTTTTTGGCAATCTACTGCCAGCGATTTTTTCTCTAAAATCATATTTTTCATCGTTGTCCTCAGAGAGATATTTCCAACAGGTTATCGTGTGTGTCAAATGGAGATAATATGACCAAGTCGCAACCCCAAGAAGTTGGTTGTCCAACTCATCCCAACGGGGCCTATAAAATCTTGGTGTTACATCTCCTAAGGTTAGGGTTTTGGTTGTTTATGGTTTGCTGTTATTGTTCAATAAAAAAAAGGCCCCTGAGCCTCATTGTAACGTAGTTCAGAGGCATGTAGCTACCACATCTATTCTTAGAGATTAGCTACTATCAACGGAGATAGTCTTATTTCCATTATGTTTGTAAGCATATTTCAGTATTTGATATTAATTAAATGAAGTGTTATTTCTACTGCTTCTGTGTATTACGTGGTTATATATGTAATTTGTTGCATTCCTATTTAATCTAGATCAGAAAAGGTATACTTTGAAAAGGTAATTGTTGTATGAGTTTTCCAATAGGTTGAACAGGTTGATACACAAGCACTTGAGAAACAACTAGAATTGATTGTTTATTTAATGAAGAGTTCCAAATTGTGTTCATTCCAGGGTAAGCCATTCCAATGGCGATTTGAGGCATAACAGGTTAACCAAAACCGATTTGAGGCATTTGAGCATAATTGAGATAATTTTCGGCAAGGGGTTGCCCCCTAGCTATAGGGTAAGATCCACCTAAAGGTTGTCCTTCGAGTGGAGGTTATGACGTTTACCCCCCATGTGGGTAATAACCACCAATTTGGTTAGTTTTAGGATTACTAACATTACCAGAAATCATATTAATAAAAATTTTAGATGTCAAACCTTCATTGGTAGAATTAATTACACCAGTTGACATGTTTGAAGATGAGTTCGAGAAAGGAGCTCCTAAATAAGCTCCAGCATGAGAATGATATCCAGGCAGTAGAAAGTCACCATAAAATGTTGACTCCAGAGAAGTAGAAAACATAGATGTGTCTAATGAGGTAGTTCTAGAAGCCATCATTGACCAGTTGAAACCTGGTACGGTAGAATAAGGAGTCATGTATCGCAGAATCCCTTGTCCTGAAAAGTTGAAGGGTGTGAAATACCAAGGGTCAGGTTGAATAGATCTAAACAAAAGCTTTGAGATATCTGTAGGTTAAATGGTAGAAACTATTGGTTCTTCCTCTTCGTCCAAAACAAGTTCTTCAATGCTAATGAGACCAGGAGGGAGACTATCAATAATAATAAGTTTCACATGCGATGAATGTGGAGGATCTAGAATATGAGTTGTAGCAGACGTATAAGTGCCCTGTTCAGAAATATCTGACTCAGGTTTGTCAATATCTGGTTTAGAAATGGGATTTGTATCTGAAAAGTCTCCAATATTTGATTCTTCTTGAATGAGTTCAGTAATTTGTAAATCATTTCCTTCTAAGTGTGATGTTAATTTCCGAGTTTGATCAAATTTAGTTTATGTCACTTCAGGGCCAATAATAGTAGATGTTATCAGTTGATTAAATTAAATTCCTTTTACATCGAAGTATATAATAGTAGAAGTTTCAGTTTCTGTTGCAATTCCAGATCATGATGATTTAGATTTTTAGGTTTTTATCTTTTCTAACTGACTTGGTGTATATTTAGGGGGGTCCCCGAGTATCCTATGTGATTCTCTTCGTAATTCTGCCACAATGAAAAATTTTCAATTGATAAATTACACAATATCTAAATTACACCTAAAGTCTCTAAAAAAATATTAAAAACAATGCAGAAAGTAACACACGCTAAAAATCTAGGAGTTCAAACCATACAAACTAACTCTTCAAATAGATCAATAATTACTAGTTGGTGATCAAATCCAATGTCCCAATGATCAAGGAGAAAATATTTATAGAAATGAGTGTTTGGAACTAGTTACCCTGACAACCTGCTTAATGAAATAATTAGTTGCAAGTAACTCTGTTATAAACCATCTAGAGAAAAGATTACCCTCCAAAATTTCTAAGTGAGTCTAGTCAATTTTTGTTCCAGGTAAAGTAGGACCTTCACTTTGCCATCGCCTTAGGTATAACATTATGATTATAGTCACAAAGTTCACCAAAAACAACAATTTTACATGGGGGGAAAGTGCAGATCAAACGTACAGGCAAGGGCATAATAATAGGCTCAATCCCCTTGAAGGCTCCTCCACATGATCAATTGGAGGTTTACTTTCAAGTGACCGCAAGTACCTTTCGGTATCGTTGTAATACATTCAAATCACTATATCTAGGCCGATGAAATGGGGACGATCACTTCACCATATTCAACATGATATCGTGCTTAACTCATGTACAAGAAGAGCTTCCCTGATCAAAATGGAAATAATTAGATTTTCTCTCCCTAACTCAAGATTTTATCGTACCTTTGTAGCTTTGGAAAGTTTAGTTCGTTCCCTATTCCAAAGCCCTACAATTAAGCTACTGTAGGTGGCAAGAGCCCTAAAAAATGTAAACTTCTAGATGAATTTTAATTAACGTTGTATTATTAAGTTTTTCATTACTCAATAGGTAATGAAGGTGAAACTTACGATGTTATGACATGACTCGAAATCTCAATACACTAAAAAATGCAATAGCAACTTTCAAATTCAATGAAATCCTATTTAGAGAAAATAAAGTTTTCTTTGATTTTTCGAAATGAAATGAAAAAAATCACTTCTCCAATTTTTCTAAAGTAACCAATTTCACTTTAATGTAATGAAAATGCAGGAAACAAAAGAAATTCTAGATTTCCCTAAATGTCAAATAAGCCAAAACACTATTTATCTCTTATCACTCAAAATTTTCACACACAGGAAAACACATTCTCCCCATGAATGCTTTGATTTAATTATAATAAAAGTGTAATTGTGAGAAATTTCAAAGATGAAAGCAACAATTTTCTTTTTCAAGCAAAAATTACCGCAATTCCTCACAAAAGCACTAGGTCTCAAGAAACCTTAATTTGCAATACAAAATAAGTTTGACCACAAATAAGTAAAAACTAAAGTTTAACTAGTGTATTTGACAAAACAAAATAAAAATATCATAAACAAAGAAACAACCTATGTTGCTTTCTTAATCCACTAGTAAATTCTCTTTCCCTTAAATTTCTCTCACACAATTTTATTGACCTTATTTTTCATGTCAAAGGAAGTGGGCTTAGGCTTAAAAGTTGAGAACAACTATTTTTATCAAAATTATAGATGATTATATTTTTGTATTTTCATATACATGTCTGTGCTTGTTTATTTTTTTCTCATTATTCCCTACGTTTATGGCTGAGAAAAAAGTGAGCAGTGACCTGTCAACTTTTTGTAGATTGCATATCATTATATTTGTGCGTTGTGGACTTTTTTTTCCCAAAAAATTTCTCTCCGTGTAAAGTTGGTTATAATTACCATAGCTCTAGTTTATTTATATTTTTATTTATTTACCATACCTCTAGTTTAGTTATACTTTTATTTATTTACCATAATTCAAATTTATTTATATGTTTATTTATTTACCATACTTATTTTTTATTTATACATAATAATAATTAGATTGATTTGGGCATTAAAAATGCTAAATGTTTACATTTACATTTACATGTTTATGTGAGATTCACCCCATACTAGGTTGTAGAGCACCTCTCCGCCCAACAAGCATATCAAAATAAGACTAAGTCAACCAGTGGAATGATATTTAACATGTAATGGTTTTTTTTGGAATAGATAGATTCATATATGAAACATCAAGTTTAACTATGATGGATAGTGTTCTCTCTTCAAAATAAATTTACTCAAACATTACTAAGGGACAATGTTTTCAAATCCCTCGCCTTAGTGGAAGTCTAGGAATAGTAAGAGTGTTAAACCAAGAATATATAGAAGATAAAAATAGAATATGGTTATTAGGAGTGTAGAGAGGATAATAATAAAATATGACGATTAAGAAAGTAGAGAGGATGGACCATTTAGATAGAGATAAAATGGCCCTTAGGAAAATAGCGAAAATGTCAATGTTGTTGATTTGATATCTATGGGTAATTAATAATTTCTTAATAATAAAATGGAATATAATAAAAGTTATGGTTAAAATCTAATATATTAATAAAATAATTAGAATAATATAATAAATAGGATGAAGGACCAAATTAATAAAATAATAAAATAATGAATTTGGTCAAATTTATTTTAATACTAAAGTGAAAAATGATAAAATATTTATTTTTAAATTATTAAAATTAGTATTATAATCATATTAGATTAGAATAATTAGAAAAATATCCAATGTGTTTTTTGTTTTAGTCGAAGTATGGGAATGGTGATGTTAATGGTTGTTTGGTTGTTATTGTATTTACCACATAGATAGATTTAGTTTGTGAATATCTACATTTTGGGTTTTACCCATATTTAGGGACAAAAAACTCCTATTAATGATACTAAGAGTTTTAAACCAATAATAAACACGGGAGAGAGATATAATATGATGGTTACAAAAGTATAGAGGATAGTGATAAAATATGGTGGTTAAGATAGAGAGATAGAGACAAAATATGATGGTTAGGAAAATAGAGAGGAAGTAAACATTGTTGATTTGATATCTATTAACAATAAATAATTATTAGTTATTATTATTTTCTGGAGTTTGGGGAAAGATTATGATTAAATTAGAGTAAATAGAATATATTAATTTAAAATATTTAGAAAAAATATAATAAATGGGATGAAGGACCAAATTAATAAAATCTTAAAATAATAATTTTGTTCAAATTTATTTTAATATTAGAGTGGAAATGGTAAAATATTTATTTTCAATTATTAAATTAGTATTATTTACGTTAAGATTTTTTAATCTGCATAATTATAGTGCCCCAGGGTGTTTTCAGGGAGCTGAATCCATTTTTGTATTCACAAATGTATTTTAAATAACAAAAAAATTTGAAAATGTATTGCTGTATTTTTGTGATTTCTAATAAAAAAGGGTTAAAATGTATTTAAATGACAAAAAAATCATAAAATTTGTATTGCCCAGATTTTGTGATTTCTGACAAAAAAGGTCGTTATTTCGTCTATAAGTTAGACTATGACCTCTAAAATTATATGAATTAAGAAAAATAGAAAAATATAATAAATGGTTTTTGAAGGGACCAAAAATAGAATAATAAAATTTGGTCAACTGATTTCATACTAGATTGAATACTGAAGCGACATGATAAAAAATTTATTTTTCAATATTATATTAATATTATAATAATAATTTTTTTAATAAATTAAAATTAAAAGATACCATTTTGGAATGTTTTCCAGCCTATTTTGTGGTCTAATTTGTCTAGAATCAAGCTACGAAATGAAATGATATTTTAACATCTATGAGACTAAAAATAGTCTATGGGACCATTAGTTCCTTGCTTTAAGCATTTTTGAATTCAATCATTTTCTTATTCAAATGGATAATGAGCTGGCCCAACCTTCCAACAATCCCCTCACTAAAAAGACAATGCCACGAAATTAATGTTAAAATATTCCCATAACTTTGTCTGATGCCTTTGAATGAATCACATTCCAAAATGAAATGTACCAGTTCTTCACAAGCTTGTTTAGGCCTTCTCCATTTTCCTGTTTCAGGAGTTGGTTCTTAATTGAGAAATAAGAACCTTTTCCCTGCACGAAATGCTAGCTCCAATGAAATCTTTTCATTGTAGATCACAACTAGGATTAAATTCCTCAATGTAGTACTTCTTCTTTCTACCCAACTCTCTAAATCATACCCATTTACCAAACTTCTCCATAACAAAATTCTTTAACTCCTAGCTCTTTTTGGGAGAGGCATTGAAGAAGATATTCAATTTTTGGGGCCATGTGTAGTTTTGTTTCATTCATTGGAATCACAAGTTTGAGGGGTGGACTTTTCACAATCTAAGTGTCCATGGATTTTAGGGTGCTAGATTCATACATGCAATAAAAAACTAATTTAATCTATACAAATCAAGATTTAACCATAATTTTTTCTGCCATGCAGCTAGAAACTCCAAAAAAACCCAACAAATATACAAGGTCATAAAAAAATTTGATTAAGGTAATATAAGAATATGATTAAATTAGGTAAGCTAATATAAAATAGAATTAAAGGAGTTACAAAATAGAATATAAATTATTTAATTAGATTAAACTAAAGAAAATTTAAATCAAAAGAAGAAAAAAATATTTAATTAAATTTAAATTGATGAAGAATTAAAAATAGAGTTAAGATTAAAATTAGATAATTAACGTAGTATATATTAAAAGGTTTTAAAAGGAATGGAAAATAAAAAGGGGGTGGGGGTAGAGGGAAGAGAATAGGCAAAAACAAAGGGTTGGGGATAAGGTAATGAAGAGGACCAAGTGAAAGGTGAAGGGGGAGGGTAAATGAGAATGGTTAGGCCTAACAACAGGGTTAGAAGGATTAGGATTAATGGACAAAAAAGGAATAGTGGGTTTCCAAGAATGCCTTAATTGTTATCCATCTTGTCTATTAAAGTTGTTAAGGTGATTTTCAATTTCTAGAGCCTCCCTAATGATGTCATTTGAGTGGAAAGAGGTAGAGGCGAAGACTTTGGTTTTCAAAAAACAAATTAAATGCTTAGTATTGTGGGAGTATTCATCGATAGTGGATTTAGTGATTCAGTTATGGTAGGTGTCATTCATATGCTCTTTAAGCCAAGCTTTGAACGATCTTGCAATTTTCCTTGTAAGACATTCCACAGGAGCAAGGGATCTCATAGATTTCGAGGCCAAGCATGGGGCCATTATTTTCTTTTGCCGACATGAAAATCTTGCTAAGGGTTTTATGGGGTTTGAACAAGGTTTTGATGTTCCTTTTAGAAAGGATTTTGGAAATATGATTGATAATTCCCTTAATATAGGGAAGGGATACTTTGGCTAAGGGTGGAAGGATGGAAAGGATTTTAAGGTTAAATTGGGGAGCATAATGGAAGTATTTGTTGATCTAGGACAAGGAGTAACCATTAGATTTAAGGGCTTTGGTGAGATGTTCTTTTTCATTGGGAAATCATTGAGACTGTTGAGTCATGGAAAAGGTATGCATATGTTATTTATTTCATCATCCTTTTCCTTTAGTTATATCCCTTTTATATCCTAAAATGTTAATATATCAAAGGATTATGGTTAGAATAAGGAAATTATCGATAATTACAATTTAGCTGATCGTTATCCTTCTTTATGCAGGAAAAATATGAAAAGGAACAATTGTTGTTCCCTAACCAAGGAACAATGAAAAACCAGCAAGCCAAGGAGGGAGTGCGGTAGTTATAGATAAGGACAAAAAAAATCATAGGGATCAGTGCAAGGAAGAAAAATAACTGAAGTTGGAAAATTGTACGAATCCCTCAGGATCTCTTGATCCTAAGGGATCGCTTTTATTATTTATCTTTTTACCTCTTTCCCATTATAAAAGGGAAACAATTTTAAGCAGAACGGAAAAAGAATTACTATTGAGAAATTGTAACTTTTATCATTGACTCTCATTGTTGAGTAGAGCACGAACTTACTATAATGCTTATGCAATGATTAATATATAAAACAATTGTTGTTCCTTCGCATCTCCTAAAGTAATCTGGCAGTATTCACTAGCGGCTAAGGGCCGACCTTGGTAGATTCACTTGTTGTTCTTGTATCATGCATTTATCATTCTTGCAGTGTGATGGTTTGATTGAATTTATACTTCCTACAATTGTATCACTTTGCTATTTCCTATTTTCCAATTTCAACGGAATTGTTTTGTTTATATATTTTGCAGTAATATAATTCATTCAGTTTATTGTTATTTCAGATCTAGTTATTTAGTTAAGCATTCTATTTTGAGATCATCTACTGTAAAGAGCATTGACTACTGTTGTTGAAGCTCTCAAATTGAGATCATCTGCTGCTTATATTAAGAATTGTGTTTGATTGAGAATAAATCAGTTAAAAGAGGAATGAGTTATTACTGTTGTATTCTTGACTGATGATTGTTGTTACTTTAATGAATGTCTGGTTTAGTTTCATTAGAGGACTGATTTTTCTTTTAATTTCAATTAGAATTTACTTGCTCCATCCATTTACTCTTGTATTCGAAAGAACTATACTGCAATTTAGAAGCATTACTCTCTGAGTTAAATAGCCGCCACATACTGTGTACACTCTTGAAATAGAAAGGCTTGCCCGGATTGATAATTAATGTGAAGAAAAATAGGAACTAAAAAGGCACCTTTTATCACTCAACATTTTGGCGCCGTTGTCGAGGAGAGTACAGCCATTTCTGAGGAGTAGTGTACATCTGATGATTGTTGTTGAAGAAGAAATGGGTTTTGAAAACGGAAGGTAAGAACCTATATAACGAGCAAGTAAAGTGCTTGCTCCTCCACCTTCTTTTCAGCACAATTACAGAAATCTGAAATAGGTATTTTCTACTTATCTGTTGGGAGAAAACTGGGTATTAAAAACAAAAGGTAAGAACTTGTGTACGGAGCACGTAACATCCCTACTCCCCCGCCCACTTTCGAGTAGAATTGTTAAGAATTTAGGGTAGAGATAAACATTTGAATTGTGTGTATGACTGAGAAGAAAAAACCTGAAAATAATCCAATTCCCCTACCCAAACCCGACAGATCTAATGGACCCGTGACCCTTGGACGATCAACTTTCATAGATGACATCATAATGGAAGCTGAATCTCAGCCATCAGTAGGTCCTAGGAAAGTTGCTTCCAAACAACATACTAGCTCCCTTTGGGCCACAGGCTCACCATCTATAGCCTTCATTGAGGTCCACAACAAAACAGAAGAGATTGAGTAGAATTTTCAAGAAATTGAAAATTCTCTCCCAATTTCTTTGTAAGAAGGGAATTCTAGTAATCTTCGTGAAGAAGGAGGAGAAACAGGCGAAGAAAAGGAGCCAAGATCTACTTAGGTAATAATTGAACTAGGAACACTTAGCATCCCAGATAGAGGGAGTGCTATTAAGTTCATTCAAGAGGAAGCAGGGGAAACAGAGGAGCCAAGAAACCCCAAGTAGTAGTTCAACAAGGAACGCTCATTATCCCAAACTAGGGGAGTGTTGTTAAGCTCATTCTCACCCCTTCTAGTTATCCTAGGAATAATTCTCTAGAGATCCCAGAAGGGTATTGGCACATATTTGATCAAATGGCCAACAACGCACCAACACCTTAGACCTCTACATTATAGTACCCCATCGTTGACACAATAGTCAATGCACCTATGAAAGACATCCTTCTCCAAAATATTCCTACATTTCATGGCCTGACATCAAAGGATCTAGACGCATTCCTATTTGAGTTTGATATATTATGTCAGGGGTATGATTATACCACTGACCCCCAAAAATTAAAATTGTTTCCCTCTAAATTGAAAGGAGCAACATTGCAATGGTTTATGGGATTAGGTGGAGGCACAATAAACGATTGGGAACAAATGAAAACCACTTTCCTAAAAATGTACTAGGACTATTGAATATCTAGGGAATTGAAAGACAGAATATTCTAGATGGTAGCAAGACCAAGTGAAACAGTAGAAGAATATGTGGAATGATTTCAATATAACCTCCATTGGTCTCCCTATGCAACTTTGCCTTTACCTGATAATGTGCTGAAAACTACACTAATTAAAGGGATGAAAGAACAATGGGTAGGAACATTAAATATTATGCGTAAGGGGGATATATATCAGGAGAATTACGTTGACATCATTAATTTGTGTATCAAGTGTTTAAGAGGTAGCACGAGATTGAAGACAACGAAATGTGACATGACCACAAGGGACAAGAAAAGTTGTGGCGGAGGTATAACTTGCACAGAATTTGGAAACCTGCTAGAGGATTTCAAAACTAATATTTTGGGAACTCTGACAACACAATTGGACATTATGTAAGGCAAATAAAAGCAGGCGGAAGCTGAACAAAACTTGGTGCTATTCTATCCTAGATGCACAAAGAAGCATAGTCACAAAGAGTGCCTGCTAGATACGGTGCAAACCCATGCCATATGTATGAAAGATCACGCTACAGAAAGCTGCCAATCACTCCCAGGACTAAAGCAATCTATAAGAAGGCAGAAGAAGATATAGAACCATTCTACTTGTTAAATCAGCGTCACCAATGGCAACCACGACAAACAAGTACACTGACTGATCAATCCTCTTTCTTTCAAATGTCACAATATAATTCACAACAAAACCCGGGAACCATGTGGCAGAACCAACCATATTTTTCCAATTTGTCACAATAGCCATCCCCTATGCCACCTTGGCTCAACCAATCAAATCAAAATAAAAATTGGCCAAATTCGTCTTACTTCCCACCGTTTTTCCAAAATAATGCATATCAATCCCAATGGCCACCCTCAACTTCACAGAATCAAAATTGGTAGTCAAGCTGGCAGAGACCTACAAATCAACCAGCAGGAACAATCCCCCTACCTCAACCCACACTTCTAGCACCCTACACATTGCAAAACAACCCTCAGACCAACTTACGACCACAGCTTCCAGCGCAACCCAACCCGAACCCCAATAATAGACCAATTCAATTTGTGCAAATTATTGAAGGACCAGAGCCAGAAACCAAGTTAAGGGAGTGCAATGACCTTCAATTAATATTTGAGCAGATAATAGAATCAGAGGGGGGTAAAAATGTTCAAATTGAAGATCCATTACCTGTAGAGAAAGCACCACAAGAAGAGAACATGGTAAGATAGAAAACTCATGATCAAGCAACCACTTCTTCTCCACCATTCCCAGAAAGATTAATCATACCTCACCCAATTGAACATCCTGATTTCAATCTTCTAGGATAATTGAAAAATTTGCGTATAAAAATACCACTCCTCCAAGCTATTCAAGAAATCCCAATTTATTCAAAAACTATTAAGGAATTATGTATGAAAAAGAAAAAGAGGAAAATAAAAACAAATCCAACTGTGCATGTAGTCGGTACCTTATTTGATTTACTATTAGGAAGAGAAACACCTATAAAATATGAGGACCCAGGAAATCCTATAGTCACAGTGCAAATAAATGGATGCTCCTTCCCCAATTCCTTAGTCGATTTAGGAGCAACAATAAATATTCTTACAACCACAACTTGTCAAAATCTTGGCATTACATCCTTGGACCCAACCACGACCTTGTTGGAATTGTATGACCAATCAATAGTCAAACCAGAAGGCAAATTAGAAGATGCAATGGTGTCTGTAGACTCCTGGGAATACCCTGCAGACTTTCTGATCATCAATCCTAGAAACCGACTCGATGGAGATCCCTTAATTCTAGGCAAACCTTGGCTAGCAACTGCGGATGCTTACATAAGCTGTCGAACATGCAGCATGATTATAGCGAGAGGAAGCAATGTAAAGAATTTAGCCTTATATATTCTAGTTCATCCAAGTTTAATAATAATCAAAACTAGAAAACAAACTATATCATATCTAACTGAAAACATTAGATCACCGCTAACCATAGAAGATGCTCTCAAATTTAAGCATCAAATAGAAGATGACATCATTAACACCTACATTAACCAACTAGATACCGTATCCCATCTAAAATGTCACATGATCGAAGAAACATTCGATAGTGAAATAGAAGAAGATCCTCTAAAAGATATTAATGATCAATCAATACGAACCACCTTTGTTTATAACAGCAACACCATAGAAATTGAGCCAGGAAAAACTTTGAATATTAACAAAAACCTAACTACTGACCAAGAGCAGAAGCTTGTTCAACTCTTGAGAAAATATAAAGAGGCCTTTGCATGGGATTACCTAGACTTGAAAGGGATTGATCCCCAATTACACATGCACCACATTTATACAGAGAAGGATACCAGGTCCATTTGACAACCTCAATGGAGGTTAAATCCTCATCTGAAAGATATTGTTAAAGCTGAACTACAAAAATTGCTAGATGTAAACTTTATCTACCCAATATCAGACATAAAATGGGTCTCACTATTAGTAGTGGTTCTGATAAAGAATGGAAAGTGGCGTATATGTGTTGACTATAGAAAGCTTAATAAAGCAACCCAAAAAGACCATTTTCCCCTTTCGTTCATTCACCGGGTCTTGGACACAATGGTAGGAAAAATAATGTTTTCTTTCCTAGATGGCTTCAGCAGATACAATCAAATTTAGATTGCCCCTGAAGATCAGGATAAGACTACCTTTACCTGCCCTTAGGGAACATTCGCTTATAGGGTCCTACCTTTTGGGCTATGCAATGCACCTGCCACATTTTAGAGAGCTATACTCAACATTTTTTCAGATCTGATAAATGAAGGGCTCAAGGTGTACATGGATAACTTTACACCTTATGGAGATGACTTTAAGCCAACATTAGAAACATTAGAGAAAGTGTTGCAAAGATGCATTGCCACGAGACTCTGTTTAGGTAATGAAAAATGCCACATGATGATGACCAAGGGCCTCATCTTGGGTCACTATATCTCAGCTACTGGAATCTAGGTAGATCCAGAAAAAATTCAGATAATTCTTTTAATACATACCCCTTCCACACAAACAGAGGTACGCAATTTTTTGGGATTTTTTAGTTATTATAGAAGGTTTATAAATAATTTCTCTTAGATTGCTACACCGTTATATGCACAAACAAGAAATATTGATTTCATTTGGATAGATAAATGTGACAGCGCTTTTGAAGATTTAAAACGCCTTGTATCAATAGCCCCAGTATTAAGGGGCCCAAACTGGGATGTACCATTCTAGATTTCATTCAACGCTTTAGACATAGTCATATGAGTAGTTCTCTACTAGGAAGAAGATAAAAAGCCATATGAAATATACTATATTAGCAAAAATCTATCTCTTGCTGAATTAAATTATACTATTATTGAAAAATAATTTTTGGCTGCAATCTTTGCTATCAATAAATTCAGACATTATATAACAGGATACCATGTGGTTCTATACACTAATCACTCCGCTATTAAATATGTAACCAATAAACCGGTTACAAATGGAAGACTGACAAGATGCTTGATTCTTTTGCAAGAATTTGATATAACAATTAATGGTCGACTAGGAAAAGAAAATCCAGTAGCAGACTTCCTTTCACGAATGCCAAAGACAGATGACTCGGCAATAGTAGAAGACTAGTTTCCAGATGAACATGTATTTGTTGTAATAGTAAAATACCATGGTACGTGGATGTTGCAAATTATTTGGCAGTGGGAAAATTACCGAAGCACCTAACACCTAATGAAAGAAAACAAATAGTACATCGCAGCACGCGATTCTCTTTGATCGAGGGCTATTTATTTCATGCAGGAGCTGATATGCACATCAGAAGATGCGTCAGGGAAGATGGAGTTTTCGACATTCTGAAAGCATGCCATGATGGATCATGCGGCGGACATTTTGCAAATCATAGGACTAGTCACAAAGTTTTATAGATGGGCTATTATTGGCCTACCATTCTCAAAGATGCCAAGAAGTTTGTCCAGGTATGTGATAGTTGCCAGAGAATGGGATGCCTTGGGTAGTCTAACGAGATGCCCCTGCACCCACAGATAGTCATTGAATGTTTTGAGTGATGGGTGTTAGACTTCATCGGTAAAATAAACCCATCCTTTGATAAAAATACATATATATTAGTTGTGACAGAGTATGTGACTAAATGGGTGGCTGTAGAGGCACTACCAAGGGCAACAGAGGATTCAGTAATCCACTTTCTTTTCCAACTATTCGTGCGATATGGCTTGCCTAAAGAAGTAATCACAGATGGAGAGCCATAATTCATAGGCCATAAGATCACTGCAACATTAAAGAATTACCATATCATGCACAGAATCATGACTCCATACCACCCAGAGGAAAATGGCCAAGTAGAAAGCACCAATAAAGTGATCGAGGCAATACTCACAAAGACAGTTGCATCACATAAATGTGACTGGGCTACCTAATTGCCAAAAGCCCTGTGGGCATACCTTATAACATGGATAAATACCACGGGATATTCCCCATATAAATTAGTGTTTGGATAAGAACCTATCTTCCCAATTGAATTTGAAATCGAGACATTGAGGATAGCTCAGGATGTAGGCTTGGACTTAGACAAGGCATAGATTAATAAGCTACATCAAATCAATGAATTGGATGAAATCTGGGTATCAGCTCTTCAACGCACTACACTAATCCAACAACAAAGAGCGAAATGGCATGTTGCCCTTATTAAAAAGAATATCTTCCATAAAGGAGATTTGGCACTGCTGTATGATTTTAGGTTCCAGGATTTCCCCGGAAAACTTCAAACCAGATGGCTAGGACCTTATGAGATACAAAAGGTGCATGATAATGGCACCATCACATTAGCCACCATTTATGGGTCTAGCTATTATTTTAAAGCAAATGGACATCGAGTACGACTTTATCACAAACTACTTACCAGGGAGTCCTTTTGCCAATAATTACGGGAATATTCCACCGTACAAATTCTCATTGAGGAAGACAACCCATCCTCAACATTGACCCAGTGAATAATTTATTTGTTTTTGAATTTTGTACATAAAATTTTCTTTCTATTTTGATTGAATTTTCTTATATAAACTATAAATAAACACTTTTTTTTTCCTTTGTTGTTCCCTCTAAGGAACAACTATTGTTCCCTCCAAAGAATAGTTGTCGTTCCCTCTAAGGAACAACAATTTTGTGTACATATTTCATGTTGTTCCCTTAAAGGAACAACTGTTGTTCCCTTTAAGGAACAACTAATGTTCCATTTAAGGAACAACGGTATCTTGTATATTTGATTTTCATGTTGTTCCCTTCAAGGAACAACTGTTGTTAATTCTAAGGAACATATGCCATTACCTTTAAGGAACAACAGTTCCATGTGTACATACTTTTGTTGTTCCATTTAAGGAATAGCTATTGTTCCCTCTAAGGAACAGCTACCATTCCATTTAAGTTACAACAGTCTCCTGTCTATTTGATATTCGTGTTGTTCCCTTTAAGGAATAACTGTTGTTCTCTCTAAGGAACAATTGTTGTTCCCTTTAAGGAACAACAGTTCTGTGTGTACCTGTTTTTATTGTTCCATTTAAGGAATAGTTGTTGTTCCCTCTAAGGAACAACTATTGTTCCCTGTAAGGAACACCTGTCCTTCCTTCTAAGGAATAATAGTTCCCTGTATATTTGATTTTTTTCTATTCCATTTAAGGAACAATTGTTGTTCCCTCTAAAGAATGGTTGTCGTTCCCTCGAAGGAACAATAGTTTTGTGTGCATTTGTTTTTGCTATTCCCTTTAAGGAACAATTGTTGTTCCATCTACGGGGCAACAGTAATTCCTTCTAAGGAAAAACAGTGTCGTATGCATTTGCTTTTTGTTGTTCCCTTTAAGGAACAGTTGTTGTTCCCTCTAAGGAACAACAATTGTTCCCTATAAGGAACAACAATTTTGCATGTGTTTGCTTTTTGATGTTCCCTTTAAGGAAAAACTATGTTCCCTCTAAGGAGTAGTAGTCGTTCCCTCTAAGGAACAATAGTTTGGTGTGTATTGGCTTTTTGTTGTTCTCTTTAAGGAACAACAACCATTTCCTCTAAGGAATAGCAGTTCAGTGTGTATTTTCTTTTTGTTGTTCCCTTTAAGGAACAATTGTTGTTCCCTCTAAGGAATAATAGTTTCATTTGGGTTTGTTCTAATGTTGTTCCCTCTAAGGAACAACAATTTCATTTGCATCTGTTTTTCCGCTGCTCCATCTAAGGAATCATTGATGTTCCCTTTAAGGAACACCAATTTTGCGTCCAAATATTTTTTCTTTTCATTATTCCTTATAAGGAATAGCTGTTGTTCCCTCTATCGAACAACAATTTCAGTGTGTAGTTTTGTTTCTTTTTGCTGTTCCTCCTAAGGAACAGTTGCGGTTCCCTCTAAGGAACAACACCTTTTTGTGTGTTTTTCTTGCTATTCACTACAAGGAACAACACTTTTTGTGAAATGCTTTCTTTAGAAAATAAACACCCTATGAATATTATTTCACTCTCTATGATCATCTATAGGGAAATAATACAAACATATATGTAAGGATATAAAATTTGAAGGTTACTGGAAGAAGTAAATCGAATATTATCATATTTAATGAGACTGCTTTGTATTGATTAAAAAAGGGAAGGACACAACCATCTATATCACTTTGTTGTCCTTATCTTCACTATAAATCAAATTGATTGATTATTTTTACTATGTTGGTTCTTTCCTAACCCCTATAATTCTCTCTTCTCATTATAATTGAATAAGAGTAAGGGAATATTTTTTTCTATTGGTATGTTCAGACTTCTTCCACCATCCCTAATCCTAAGGAGTGTTGAGCCACTCTCTATATATAAATAGGAAGTTATATCTAGCTAATATATATATATATAATATATATATATATATATATATATTATATAACACACACACACATGTTTATTAGCAATTTTTATGATTTGTGAGATGGAGGATAGGGGGTCTCATCATGAGCCAACCTACCATGATCATAAGGAAGCAACAAAGTGGTATTCCCACTATGGCCACCACACCAGGCATATGATCCAATGGATGCATAAAAAAAATAAAGTCTTTGGAACAAGAGGTCTCTTCACGAGCTGACCTGCCCACTTTTTTCTCCCCCCCAGTGAATGGCATTGTGATTCACCTAGTCACCAAGCCAACACAATGGCCTCCATTCTTACATCATAAGGCACTTTCCTAATTATACATAAAGGATCATGGTTCCAAAGGGTGAAAAAGAAACTTTGTCAAGGTTATAAACACCTATCGGCAACAAAAGATCTTCTAATGGTATTGGAGTCATATTTTCAACACCAATACTGATATAACTCCCTTATTCTTTATCTTTATTATAGAGAGATTATGTTCCTAATTCATTTTTGAACGTTTATGCATGAGATATCTTTTAAGAATTCAATCATAGTGGTTTACATGGAATAATGATTGCAAAGCATCTTTTCCATGTTAGATGTCCTTTTTCCTTTTTCAAATCACTCCACGACATCACCACATTTATTCATAATTCTTGTTCTATGCATCGATTTCAGTACCTCGATATTTTTTGTGATCCTATCATAAATATGTATACCTTGCTATTTTTAGCACTCCTATACGTCACTGCCAGTATCATTCCTTCATTTAACCTGTCGAAGGTGACCTATCATTTGAAGGGGGTTGATAGTGACTCCTAAGGCACTCATGCATGCATGTCAGTGCCTTATTTGGTTATACCGGACTATATGACATTCCATAATAGCAAGTCTTTAATGGTACCTATGTTGAAAAAGTATCATTTTATATTAACAACTTGCTGCTCCATTGTTGGCTCTGTCTATTGCTATGTTACCTATGTTAAGCTAATAGTGTGCATAATTCAGGCAAAATGGGAGGAAGAATAGTCCACAGGGAGCCATTGATACTAGCTATTTCCGATGCCGCCAGAGAAATTCTAGTCTTAGTCTAATGGGTTGCATACTTCACGCGACTGCAACAATCCAATGAAGCCATCACTACTGAATTCTTACAGAATTTACAAGATGGACATTCTACGATAAGAGGAAGGCAAATTACAATGACATATGTAGTAATAGCTGAAGTGTTTGAATTACTAGCACTCAGACCCATATGGACTCATAAAATATTGAGGTTGCAGGACACTATTGTAGTCTTTCGGGATGAGGGACAGGACCTGATTGTCAAAGGCAAAGGAGTTCAACCTTCATCCCTTGGATAACCATGGATAGAAATAGCCAGAGTCATTCAGAGCTATATCACATGTGACAGAAGAAAAGATGTGGTAAGGCCATGTCACCTTAAATTATTAGAAGTTCTGAAACAAAACTTTTTTGTAAACTTGCATGCATATTTTAATTTCTTATTGCATGACACTGCTCGAAGCATAAAAAAAATCCTGGCATATAGAGATTGTCATGAGTCATCATTGCTTAATTAGGCTGATAGTAAGCTACAACCTTGCCCAACAACAAACAAGTTGGGAAGAATGAGTATAGAAGGGGGGTTAGCTTTACCTGCTCCAAAAAGGAAAAGGACTACTAGCACAAAAAAATTCCACAAAAATGTAGACACTCTGCCAAAGTAAACACATGCTTGGGAACAACTGGAAATGCCCATGGTAGGAGCATCCAACCCATAGAACTATCTAGTCTAGAAAATGAGCAACATTTATAGCTAGAAGGACAAGATGACTGGGAGTCAAAACTTGAGGAGGAAATATAACACTCTAGCAATGAAGAGAGGAATGAATCAAAACTCCATTTAGCACCCAACACAAGTCCCCCATGAGATTTATTTGATATTGAATTGGCCCCGATTTTGGCCAATATGAATGAATTTATACAACCCAAAATCCCACTCAACTTTAATGTTGAATCAACACAATCGGAAGAAAACTTTGCCCACAATAAATGCATATCAGAAAATGTAATCGGTGGAGAAGAAACATGGGCAGAAGTCACTTAGGAAGGGGTGGGCCAAACTAGTAATACACCTCCAAGAGAACCCAATCGGGTCGTTTTAAATACAAAATATGTGGGCAAAATAGGAGAAATAGGAACAAGTCAAGGTAAGGACACAACTCTTACAGAACAAAACCCAGATAAGAAATCGAGCTCGCTAAGAGAAGAAATGATTAGTGGAACAGTTTTTCCTTCCGAAATGAAGAAAAAAAAAAACTAAAAGGCTTTGAAAGGAACAACAGGGGCAACAGAAATTAGTAAAAAGACTCAGGCAAAAGATAAGGACATTAACAAGGGGGAAGTTTAAGGTAGAACCCCAGAAACAATAGATGCAACCATTCAAACTGAATTCCATGACACAAAGGTTACTATGACTCAAACTGAGCCCATAATCACTCAAATTGATAAGGAACAACATGCAACTATTGTAGAAGCAGCTTCCCAAACAGAGAGTGTACATTTTCGTAACCTAGTTGCTCAAACGGAAGTGGTACCCTCTGACAATGTGGCCACCCAGATAGAAAGACAAACTATCCATAGTAAAAGTACATAGACTATAAGCATTCAGTCCCATAATAAGAACACGTAGATAATAAAAAGCCACTCTCACAGCAAGAATACATAGACATATATTCAAGCTGAAGACATTATGACAAGTAGTGACCCTAGTATAGAAAATATTCAAGAAAATCTGGCATAGACTCGACCTACCATAGAACACGAACTAGAAACAGTCCCATAGTAGAAATACTAGGAATTATAAAAGCAACTTCGGGATATAAACATCTCATAAAGTGAGGCATTTGATAATTACAAAAGGCCGAAGAGAGAACTAAGAAAATAAAGCTAAGATTGGAAAAGGCCAGGAGTCAAATGGATACAATTTTCTCCTTATATACTGACATATTGGCATGTAGATCTCCTGCCAATAACTATGCCCTATTTTTGATGGAAAGATACTTACAATTAAAGATCAAAGCTGTCAAGTCTCGAAAACCGATAGACTTGAAAAAAATTGATGATTTTATTAATTGTTGTAAGCATCATGGGATAAAAGTACTGAGGCTATTGTGTGAATTTTATTTACACAATTTTATATTAGAAGAATAAATTGAAAAGAAAACTGGTCCTTTTATAGGATATGTGTAGTTCCAGGCTTTAATTTCATTCGCTATTAATCAATTGAAATGGTTCAAGGCACATAACGCTCTCTAGAGGCAGGAAAATGGACTAGACCTATGAGTTAGAGGTGAACCAAAGAACCCATTACAAATGGTAGCCAGACACAAAAGTCTGATGAAGAGGGAAGGAGTAATCAAAATCTTGGGGCCCATTCACAAAGAGATTGTCCAGAAGGGAGTAAAATACTTCCTCTCTATTTAGGAAAGCTCCTTGGCTTTAGCCAAGTTGAGGTGGACAGTTTCTAATAGTAATGTACAAAACATGGAGTCATTCAAATATAAAAACTTTAAGCTTATTGCAAAACGCTTTGTTACTTATAGCAACCTCATCTTAAGGGAAGGTCCTTATTGGCTCGACTATCGGTTCCATAGCCCTATTGTTTGGTACCCTGCTGAAGGTTATAAAGCTATATATGAATTACCTGAAGGGTAAATAGGGCCAATCCTTGAGCTCTTGGCAAAATATCATGGTTTCATACCACTTTATGACATTCCTTCTATAGCCTATTCCTTGATTACTCTACACATGAACTAAATGGTTTTCATGAGGACGTGAAAAAGGGTAAGCAAGGGAGTATGTTGAGTCATGGAAAAGGTATGCATATGTTATTTATTTCATCATCCTTTTCCTTTAGTTATATGCATTTTATATCCTAAAACGTTAATATATCAAAGGATCATGGTAAGAATAACGAAATTATCTATAATTACAATTTAGCTTATCATTATCCTTCTTTATGCAGGAAAAATATGAAAAGGGACAACTGTTGTTGCCTAACCATGGAAAAAAAGAAAGCAGCAAGCCAAGGAGGGAGCGTGGTAGGTATAGATAAGGACAAAACAAATCATAGGGATTAGCACAAGCAAGAAAAATAACTGAAGTTGGAAAATTGCCTTTACTATTTATCTTTTTATCTCTTTCCCGTTATAGAAGGGCAACGATTGTAAGCAAAAAAGAAAAAAAAAAAAAAATTACTGTTGAGAAATTGTAACTTTTATCACTAACTCTCACTATTGAGTAGAGCATGAACTTACTTTAACACTTATGCAATGATGAATATATAAAATAGTTATTGTTCCTTTGCATCTCCTGAAGTAATTTGACAATGTTCATTAGCGGCTAAGGGCTTGGCCTTGGTGGATTCACTTGTTGCTCCTCTATCATGCATTTGTGATTCTTGCAATGTGACGGTTTGATTGAATTTCTACTTCCTGCGATTGTATCGCTTTGCTATTTCCTATTTTCCAATATCAACCGAATTGTTCTATTTATATATTTTGCAGTAATATAATTCATTCAGTTTATTTTTATTTCAGATCTAGTTATTTAGCTAAGCATTTTGTTTTGAGATCATCTACTGTAAAGAGCATTGACTACTGCTGTTGAAGCCACCACATACTATGAATGCTCTTGAAATAGAAAGACTTTCACGGATTGATAATTAATGTGAAGATAATTAGGAGTTAAAAAGGAACCTTTATCACTCAATAGAGATGAAGAAATATGAATGGCATGAGTAGCAAGGGTTTCAAGTACAACATATTTTTTAGCAAGTTGATGGTGAGTGTTAGAATGAAAGTACCTATCAGTATGATTCTTCTTACAATAGACTTGATGTGTAATCAAGATGGTGAGAAACAAGCATGTTAAGAAAGGGGGGGATTGTTTCGATTCAAGCTCCATATTGAATTGGAAGTCGGAAGGAATGTAAATAATATGGGAATGGAAGGTTTAGAGTTCTAGCATACCATGGGACCAAATAACAAATATATGATTGACAAAGAGCCTCCAAAAAATAGGTTTTAAGTGGAATATTTTAAGGGATAAGGTTTTAGTCTGCTCTATGAAAATGTTGGGAACAATAAGGGAAAGGGAGGAACTGATGGTTGTGTGCTCAGTTTTCTCATAGTAGACTCCATTAAAAATGAAAAAGGTGATGATGAGGAAAAATTTGATGAGTTTGAGGGTTTTTAGCGTCAATTAGTTTGTAAATGAGGTTAATGGCTTCTAGGATAGGGTTTTCGTAAATAGGGAGATGACATCAAATTTAACCATGATGTTATCTCCATTAAGAATTAGGTGTTTGGTTTTCTCAATGAAATCAATCAAGTCTTTTAACAACCCTAGGTTAAATTTCATATAATAAAGCTTAATAAAGTCAAAATAAGACCAAGGTCATGGGACAAGTATTCCAAGATGAATGTTGGGAAAATAACTGTAGTGGGCATCACTTTCGGTTCATTAATGGCTAAGGAAATTGGCAAATGCATTGGCCAAGCGGAAGAGCCATGAATTGGCATTTTATTTATGAAAATAAAGGAAAATAAGAGAAAAGGAAGGTGAAGAGACATATATTTGCATGAGAGGGATATTAGAGTAAAAATGAAGCAAAATCAAGATAATAAAGGCCTCAATGATGAAAGAGCTTCTAAGGATCAGTTAAAAGTTTTTTGTTAGTTTGGATTTGGAATTAGTTTCAAAGAGAGAGAGGAACACCAAGAGGAGAAAGAAAGAAAGAAAGAAAAGGAAGGAGAAGGACTAAGAAAGGACAAGCAAGCAAACAAAAGGCAAGAAAGGAGAAGTTTGGATCAACAACTTTAGCAAGAGGTTTTTACAGGTAACAGGTTGCATGTGTGATTTCCTAGTTGATGTGTGAATGCATGGTTTATGCATTTGAGTATTTGATTCATTTATTGCGTTTGACATGGGTTTTGTCGGATTTGATAATGGTTTTAGCCTTGCCTTTCCATTACATAGATAGCTATTGCATCATGGGATTCATTTCTTGGTTGAGCTTTGGATTGCCAAACTGTTTTGGAACCAGGTGAGGTGGTCTCAGGAAAATTCCCAAGGGTTCGGCATGGAGATAGTTTTCTTTGGGAAGCCCTTTATAGGTGGGTGTAGATAGGAAAATTCCTCAAGGTATGGTGAAGAAAATATGAGGCATCCAAGCTTGTTTTGGTTTGTGATCTCTTGAGTACTTTTGGTGAGATTGTGGTAGTTTGAGGGTCGAAGTGTTTTAACCTCTAGATTACCATGGTTTTTTATAACTGGATTTATCCCATGATATCCCACATTCATGATTGAAAGATGGCATAGGGTTGATTAGCTGAAAGAATTTTTTTGGTTCAGTTCAATCCATGGTTAGATCATATGTGGAAGTCCCTGACTTGGTTGGCTTTTGCATATGTTAATAAGGGTTATTTTCGTATTGTGATTTATGAGCATTTGTACTTGTTATTATGTCGATTCAATCGTTGTTCTCTCATGGTTGATATTATGATTCTATGTTGGTTATAAGCATGGTTTATTATGCAATTCGGCTATGGATCTTATGATGCTTTGATAAGTTAATAAATGGTTTATGAATTCATAGGCTAACAAGAGTTGTTGTAGATACTTGAGAGGGAATTAGAACTTCTCTGGGATTTTCAACTAAATTACAACGACTTAAAATCAGATATGCATTCATGGCATGTAGGTAACACGTTTTCCATGTGTTTGAAAAAATATTTAGTACGTTCTAGTTAGTCTAGGTCAAGTTTTGGATTCAAGTTTGAATGATTAACATTGTAGTTATGAGAAATATAACTTTTAAAAGTTACAGGCAGTTTTGGGTAGTGGTCTGGAGGATTTCATAGAAAGGTGGCTCAAATCTTAGGACCAAAGGCACAAAAATGAGGATCTAGAGTCATAACCGCGTGGAGCAAGGCTTGTGAATGTGGATGGAAGCTCTACTACATGAAGGTAGTGCCAAGGGTGTAGTTATAGGTCTAGGTCATTGAAACAAGCTTCCATATCAGGGATTGACCACCTAGGTTGTTGGGTGATCTTTAGTCCTTGTAGGATATCAACTTGTAGGTCCTACTACCTTCATTGGAACTAGGAGGTTGGGTCATGACATAGTGGTACTTCTCTTCACATTTACATGGAGTGCTTATAAAAGTTGGTAAATGTGGGGTGTCGCATTATTGATTGGTATCCGAGATTCTAGGTTTAACACTTGCACATGATGGAAACAATGTATGCATGCATTTTAGTGGCTATAGTTGTCATGTATCTAGTTGGTGTTACAAATAATGATGTGGATAGGTTGATATGTTGGTGTCATTATGTGTGTGTGTGTGTGTGTGTTGTGATAATATGGAATTATTGTGCATACGGGATAGCCTCCACTGGACTTCACTGCAGTATGTTGGTTATGTTTATATTTGGTTTATTTGACATGGTATGTTTGTATGAAAAACAAGATTAGAGAGGACAATAAGAATGGTGGATTCCAGTTCACGTGACTCTCCTTATAGGTCAACTGAGATAAATGGGGAAGAGTATTCTCTTGACATAGCATACATGTAGGTACAAATAAAAAAACTCATGTACATGCTTGTACAATAATTTAAGAATACCAAGGGTCCTTACCATGGTATTAGCCCAAAATATTGAGTGTAGTAATAGTTAATTGATCCCATCTAAGATTACGGTTGGAAGTAATGTAGTTTTGACTCATGGTATTAGCTAATGCTCTAACTATATAAGGAGGTGAAGATCAAAGTGCTAAGTGTGAATGTGAAAGGGATTTTGATGAATACTTCAATTTGAAGTATATTTGCACTATAAGGGCCATTATTGAAACATAGATCTCAAATAATTATGCACCGATGAATACAATGATGGATTAGGATCATGAGACCTAAAATGACTTTCCATTGTATGATCTGCTCATTGATTGACTAGATATAAGTATTGATGCATGTTTTTATATCTAAATATTATGATTTGGGTCTTTCTGAAGTTCTAAAGAGTTGCGCTTTTTTAAGTCAAAATTTGTATATATGTACGCAGGTTGGTCTCGGTTAAGTCTCATATACACGCGAGTTTGTTTCTTCAAAGTTTTGTACATAAAGGAAGGGTTTCTATTCATAAATGACTGATCAACCTGACCAATGTTGTTGTATCTCTGTTATTTGTCAATGATGTCCTCATGTTGATCTGGGTTGAGTGATAATGTTTGAAGAAGAATTGATTGAATGATGAATTTGAATTTGGTTACATGTTGATTGGTTGAAAAGATTATAAATGTTGCTAACTGTATGAGGGTTCTGTGAGCTAACATAATATTTCAGAATAACTCTGGTCAACTTTGTGTGTGATTCAGAATTACAATTTTTTAGTATATTGAGATCTGTATAGAGGTTTCTCTACAGAAAAGTGCATATACACATGGGTTTCCTTAAGTGTAGTGTATACATGTTGGCATATGAATGATCGAGGTTGCAGTTGATTCTGTGTGTTGATGTTGAATTCTAAGTTCAATTATGTGTTCTGGTTACAATGATCTCATTGTTCTATTTAAAGTAAGTTGGTGTTTGCTTCAGTTGATATACAAGTTGTGATGTATTAAAGCAAATGGATCTAGTGTGAAAATTAATGAAACATGGTCCACAGATGTTGCTAAGGGTTTTCTCCTTCAATGAGGAAGTCAAAGCTTCCTGCCAGTAGTAGCTGGTAATCAGATTAGGGGGTTGGAGCTCCCTTCCAGTAGGAGTTGGAGAATGAGTGAAGGTTGTAGCCTTCAGTAGGTGGGTGCCTGCGTACTAGCATGAGTCTCCACCAATACAAGAATGTAAGAATTTTTTTATATTAACAAGTTTGAAGATTGAGACGACAACATCGGTGTTTTCTCCCACATTGGGTTTCCACCTTAAATCCTTAGGTTGAGGTGTGTTGATTATGTGTGATACTTTATTCTATTGTTATTGGACGTACTTACTGCTTATCAAATGCTTGATAAATCTCTTACATTTTGGTTTAAGTTTAACATATAAAGAATTAGCTATTTTACAAGTTTACTAAGCTTACGCTAATTTCTTTTACATCAGTCGCATACATACGTGAGTTGGGTTTAGTAAATTTGCTTTGCGTACATATTTTAGAAACGAAAATTATTATTGTGAGTTTTTAAAATAGTTATTCACCCATATTCTCAGTATTTTTCCCAACAAAGGTCTCATGTAGGGCACAAGTCGAACAAGGATGACACAGTGATAGGTGGAAGATTGTTGGATACCCCTGAAAGGAGAGGTAGTGGTTATGGGTTTTATTCTAGTTCTCGATCAGAGAGGCATCATGGTAATCATCACTATCATCCTTACAGGAGGAGTGAGATGGGGTACTTTCTATATGAGTTCAAGAAATCCAAGCCTCCTACATTCAATGGAGAGTTGAAGAAACCAAAAGATCTAGAACCATGGTTGGTTGGGATGAAGAAGTTTTTCAAGCTACATGATTATATAGAGAACATCAAAGCCATGAAGTTATTTTTAGTCTCAAGGGAAAGGAAAATATTTGGTAGGAAGTTGTGAAGCATGTCAGAGGCATCAATACAAAGGAGTTGAGTTGGCAAGAGTTCAAAAGACTCTTTAGGAAGAAGTATTTGTCAAAGAGATACTATGATGGTAGGGCTAATGAGTTCTACGAATTCAAGGTTAGGTCGATGATAGATGAAGAGTACATGAATAAACTTATGGATTTGTTAAGGTATGTTCCTTATCTTAACAACAAGAATAAAAAGGTTTAAAGATTCATTGGTGGAATTCCATTAACATTCAAGGATTAGATTCAGTATGACGAGCCTCAGTCATTGGAGGAAATTAATGGGAAGTTGAAGCATTGTTATGAGTAGTCTAAGTGCAAGACTAAGCCTAAGTGTGACTGGAAAGGGACTAATAAAACCAAATGAAAGTGGCTTCTGAAGCAAAAAATACCTTAGGATGCAAGTGATAAAGAAAATGTGGCTCCTTACAAGAAGTTTGACGTAGTAGAGAAGGGACATGGATCTCATATTTGAGAGAAACAGGATAAAGGTAGTGGCAGAGAACCATTGCAGTGTTTTATTTGTGGAAAGGATTATCATAAGAAGGATTGGTCATTATACTAGGGTAGTAAACCTCAAAACATAGAGTTCTTAGGAGGTGCAGAGAGTTAGGGATGTTGGGTAGAGAATTCCTCATATTTATGCAACATTTGATAACAAGAAAGTTGATAATTAGGCATCCATTATTAAGATGGACGGTAAGCTCTGTGATCAAGTTACTTCCATTTTGATTGATCTTCGATCTAATTATATTTATATTAATATTAACTTGGTGGATAAGTGTGGCATGAAAAAACAAGTGCATGTAGAGTCTTAGTTGGTCTAGTTGGCTATAGGTACCAAAAAGAGTTCATCATTGGGTGAGAGCTTGTGCGTTTGAGCTAAATAATATGCCTACATCAACACATCTAAATGTACTTCCTTTGGTTTCATACAATATGGGCATGGATTAGTTGTACCTTCATAGAAATACGGTAGATTTCTAGAGAAGCTATTAAGTGCTTGGATGATGATGGAGAGAAGAGAATATTATAGGGAAAGAAGAAGCCTACATCATTTATAATGGTTATAGCTATACAAGGTAAGCATAGTTGCATCAAAGGATGTGTATTATTTGTAGTGCATGTTTCTAGTGACAAAGGGAAGGATGTTGAAGATGTTGAAGTCTTGAAGAGGTATCTAGTGTTGTAGCAATTTCAAGATGTATTTGAAGAAGATAGAGACGGCCAATATGATTCTTGAGGACATGTTGAGGATGTATGCCATGCATTAGTAGAGGAAGTTGGAAGAGTATCTTCCACTGATAGAGTTTGATTATAATAATGTGTATCAAGAATCCTTGAAGATGATTTGGTTTAAGTTTTTTTATCTCTAGAGTTGTAATACTCCCATTAGCTCGAGTGATCTAGTGAACATGGTATTGATTGGAATGGAAATGTTGCTAGAGCTAGAAAAATAAATGCAAGATATTGACATGAATTTGAAGGTAGCACAAAACAAGCAGAAGATTTATGCATATCAATACATGGTATTTAAGGATTTTCAGATTTGGTATCATGTGTACTTTCACATCAATCTGAAGAGGAGCTCCTTCAAGATTGGGTCATGTGCCAAGTTGGCACCTCGATATTGTGGGCCTTTTGAGATCCTTGAGAGGATTGGACCAGTGGGCTAAAAAATTGCACTACCTCTAATAGTGAAATTCCATGTTTCAGTGCCTAATATATATATTATATATATAATATATATATATAATATATATATGCAAATTTTATCATGTGATTGACTGGTATGTATTACAAGAGAAACTAGAGTGAGAATTCTAACTAGAAACACAATGCATATTGCAGTGGAAATAATGCATGATCTAGAACCAAGGAATCAAGCAAGTTAAAGTACAGAGGAAACACTTTAGCCCTGATGAAGCTACATGGGAGATGACTAATCAAATGTGGGCTTTGTATCCTTGATTATATTGTTGGCACAAGAAAATGAGTTTTGGTATATGTATGTATTTATGTGTATGATTGTAGATACCATATTGAGCTATGCTATAAAGCTCCAATAAGTGGTATGATTATTATGTTTGTCATGTTGGTTATGGTTTGTAGTATTTGTTCATTGTAAATATTGCATCGAGTTGTGATATAAAGCTCCATAGGAAATATGTTTTATTTTATTGGTTTGCTGGTCACAGATGTCATAGAACACCAAGGATGTTGTTCCCCTAATGGGGAGCAGTTTGTAACAACCTCGAGTCAAATTTCATGTAATAAAGGTTAACAAACGAAAAATAAGACCAAGTTCACTAGACACATATTCCAAGTTGAATTTCGGGTAAAGAAATATAGTGGGCATCATTTTCGATTTATTAATTGACAAGGAAATTGGAAAAGGAAAAGAGGCATTAATTGGAATTTTATTTACGAAAATAAAGGAAAATAGTGGAAAAGGGAGGTGAAGATACACAAAATTGCATGAGAGAGAAATTTTCGGAGTTATAGCATACCATGAGACCAAATAACAAAGGTTTCATTGACAAAGAGCTTCCAAAACATAGGTTTTAAGTGAAGATTTTCAGGGATAAGGTTTCAATGCGCTATATAAAATTGTTTGCAACAACAAGGGAAAGAGAGGAACCCATGGTTGTGCACTCAGTTTTTGCATAGCATACTCTTTTAAAAGTAAAGAAAGTGGTGGTCAAGAAATTTTTTGGAAGGTTGAGGGTTTCAAAGTCAACTAGTTTGTAAATGAGGTCAATGGCTTCTGGGATATGTTTTGGTAAAGAGGTAGACAACATCAAATCTAACCATGATGTTATTTCCATCAAGATTTAGGATTTTTTGTTTTCTCAGTGAAATCAATGAAGTATTTAATAAATATATTCACTTTTTAAATATTAATAAATACATTAATCTCCTGTAAAAGTTATTGTTGGATATGAGTCATTCTTATTTGGTTTATAGATTATAGATTTGATGAATAAACTAGAATATTACAGGAGTGAGGTGAATCCTTCTCTTCCCATTTTCATATTTTATATTGCATTCTCATGCCTACGAAGAGTTTAAAACTATAACATTTCCTTCTTTTTAACATAATGTTTCAATATTTTTTATTAAAATGAAGAAACATAGTATCCTGATCTAGATGCTCTTGATCCAAATCCTATGCATACATAGTGGGGCACAAAAATGCCCATTTGGATCCATGTTCATAGAGGACTGCATAGAAGGAGGACTTGTCAATACCACTACTGTAGAAAATTATCCAGACAATGTAGTGTAGATGGTGCAAAGGTATTTAGAACACTCAGTTATGATTTGTCAAGTGTATTTGGTTAATACATTTTTTAATGTTTGAGGGTAAATTTTGAAATGTTTCCTCTAATCTAGAAGCATTTTCAACAATGGGAAGAGGCAAGAGTTGGGCTATGTATCTTATAAAATTGGTAATTCTATTGATAATTTCTAGCATTGCAATCTCAAGTGGGAGCACCACAAAAAATTCCTGGCATATTGTGTCATTGGATATGACAAGGATTCCATTGGAGGAAAGAACCTGATTTTTTATCTATTCATAGATCCCAATGATTATGATGCAGTGACTCCAATATCAGGAATACCTTGTAAGATTATTTTACTTTTCATGTATCAAATATTCTAAAATTTCCTTATATATTAATATTAGCCTTACCTACTTATACCATTTAATAAAATCCAAGAATAATATGCACAACTATATCTTGAAAATGTAAATGCCAAATATATTTATAGATACTAAATTTTGAATCCTCAAAAATTTGAATATTTTCACCTACGATCTATATGTTGTAGATATGTTTTACAAAGAATAACAAATTTTCAGCCAAGCAAACATTGATGAAATTAAACTTATTTTTAAGGTTGATAGAAATAATGACCTTATCCTGCTAATAAACTTAATGATCTTTTTGTAGGAGTTTTTAAAATGAAGTATTATGCCTATAATTGTATTTATCACTCTTCACTCCCTAAGACCACTTGACTAATTTTTTTTCACATAAGCATCTTTAACCTATGCCAAATGGGAAAGGCATTTGTACCTAGAAATTGCAAACCTTGAATGTACATGGTTGAAAATAAAATCTACAATTCACATAGGTTTTATAGTTTAAAGATTTTTAGTATGCATAATATGAAGTTCATGTACATGTCATAGTCTTATAAAAAGGCTAGTTTAATGCTCTAGCTCCTTAAAACCCTATCTAGGGAAAGCCAAGAAAACCCCTAGCTCAACCAACAAGCTCCAAAAAGAAAGAACCACTCAAGTAACATTGATTTGATTATGATGTTGTTTTTCATACATTTCAATGCTCTGACAGTAAAAAAAATCGAGGAATCAACTCACGTGACCATTTTATTTGAATGACCCAATTTGGAAAGTTGGGGTTTGAAACATTCCTAGAGTAGTTTGAGGCATGTTGGAATGGGGTCCCCTGGGTTAGTTTTGGGGTTAAAATAACCCAAGTGTTGATATATTTTCTGTAAATAATGTAAAGTCTCCGCAATTTGTGGATGTAGAATGTGTACATGGTTAGGAGTCAAAGGGGTTTTAGCCCCTTATTTATGTAAAAGTTTAGTTGGCTTTGAAGACCCACCCATGGTCCGTGGGCCATGGGATTGTATAAGTAGGTGTGTCTTAGACAGTCTAAGGAAAGATGTAAGGTCATGATGGATAAGGAATGAAGCCTTATAAGTCTTAGTGCATAGAAGTGGGTCAAATAGGAGAGAAAGGCTGTACAACTGAGTGCACATAGGCCTAGGTAAATTTTGTAGCTAAGTGCGCAGACCATTGTAGCTGAGTGCGCAAGAGAGTTTTGAGTCTGTAAACCTAAATTGAAGATCACTAAAGAAGCTTATTGAAGAATTACTGTGTATATCTGTTTACTTCTGTTTACGATACATGTTATGGATAAATGATGTGTTTATGAAATATTGACCCAATAATGCACGATTCATTTGGATAAATATTAATAGATGTACGCAATGCATATTATGTACTTTTATGAAGACTGTGATGAATTATGTTATGTTGTCTAAATAACTTAAGTACATATGCTTGAACGCTAACCTAGGATTGTTCTCTGATGTGTGTAAGTGGGTAAATCAACTGATAAGGGTCTGAAAAAGCCGATCGAAGACCTTCACGAGGGTCTGGAGGCTGTTTCAATAGAGTTACAGTACCAAGCCCTAAAGGCTTATCCATCTATGCAAAGGCAGATCTAAGGCATTAAAAGACACCAAACTTATCTCTGGATGTAGAAACTTGGTTCTTACATCCACCCATACTGCTTTGGGTGAGACTGCAGCCTACGCTACGTGGGTTTTTGTCGAAAGTGCCAGTACTGTAGGGATTTGTTGGTTGGCGCAACTAACTTTGAACTTGGGTGAGGACCTCCTAAGCCAACTAATATTTCCATTGCCGAGACTAGGATCTGCTTGAAGGAGATGTGTGATGTCTCATCACTAGGAATTGACAAAGAAAGAAATTGAAAAGTGGCTAGATATAAAAATTCATGAATTTACGGTGCAGGAAAATAGGAATCTGCGCATGTGAAAGCAGCAGTGGTTGGATACGTACTTGTATACAGAGATACACAAAATTTTCTTTTGCACCTTCCTGATCAAATTATATGAGTGGTTATCTAAGCTAGAAGATGGTCAAGGGAGGTGGAAGCTTGAAGGTCCAATAGTGTGGACTCTAGAATTGGTATGACAATTAGAAGCCTCTGAAGACAAGATTGTGCGAGTTTTCGATCACTAGATCAATCAAATTATAGGAGGATTTTTTTTTTTATATAATTCACAGTTGATACCTCAGTCAGCTACAACGAAGTAGAGCGATGATTTTTCAAGGGACTACGAGGTAAGTATTTAAGATCTTTGAATACCTGGATTAAAATGCTAGTATGTGAAAAACGGATTATGCCATTGCCTTGATGTTTAGAGCTACTTGAAGAGGAAAGCTCTTTAGAGATCGAGAGATATCTGATCCTGAGTATAGCCCATTGATTCGACCTCCTTTGAGTGATGATGAGGGAGTGGTACAAGCCTCACCGTAGAGTGTTGTTCAACTGATAAGATAGGGTTTTCTGCAAATACATCATCCATCCACTCCACCTCCACCTCCACCACATGCACCTTCGCCCACACCTCCACCACCAGCACGATCATTCAACATGTTAAACATAATGAAGTTGCCAATTTTCAAGGGCATAGGGAGTGAAGACACAGATCAGTTCTAGTTTGTTGCAAATGTTGTGTGGACAATGCAGCAAATTATTGATGACAATATAAAGAAGGCAAAATTGGTCACTACTCTGTAGGATCACGCGCTGGCTTGGTATATTAAGTATTGTTCTGATAATCCTCTGGCAACACTAGCAGAGACTAAGGATGCTTCGAACAAAGGGTTTAGTAAGCCTAAGTCTGACTCGTGAAGGAAACATTTATGGAATCCAAGAAGAGCTTCGCTAAGGCCTCCACCTCAGGAAGCTAGAACAAAGTACAATAGCCCAGTGTGCCTACAGAGGTTGATCCCTTTGTGCTTATCACGTTATTGGAGACCTACATGAAACTTTTGTGTGATAGAAAATCTGTGAAAGACCTGCAAGAGTTAATAAACAAATGCACCAACAAAGAGAATGCCCTTGATGAACACTGCATAGTTAGAAAAATTGACAAACATAAGGCAAGAATAGGGCGCGAGATGAGGCTCATCGTGCAGATAGGATATTATGAGATGCACCAGGTCATCAAGGATCTAGGGTCCGATGAGAACATTTTGCCAAAATAAACATGGGAAATAATGGGGAGTCCTGCACTACAGTGGTCTCCGATCCAGCTCAGGATGGAAAAACAACAAAAGATCATTCATATGGGATGACTATATGAAGTAATAGTTGATATAGAGGGTGCGAGTATGATGGCTGACTTTGAAGTGATAGAGACCATTGATGATAGTAATCCATACCCTACACTCCTCGAAATTGACTAGGCCATTAACAAGAATAGGGTCATCAATTTAAAGAAGAGGACAATGTCATTTGGAAGGAAATCACTTTGAGTTGTAGTATCATTGGACCCCACAAAAGGGACATGCTACACTCAAATAGTTCGCGAATATGAAGAAAGTGAGGATGAGCTAGATCATATCTACACAATAACAGCTGGATCAACCAAACTGTAGATGGATGGATTGCATGGGACCGAGAGAGTTCTTGCACCTCTAATTCAGATGAAGAGTTGGAGCATTGGTCGAATCGGTTGCATGAAGTATCCACGCTGCGATGCAATATGATGACTAAATCGTTGCACTGCGTTTCATCGAAGGTAAGTAAATTACCTTATTACGATGGTTTAACTGACGTGGATAAGTTTTTGGATGCATCTGAATGTGAAGTCCTTGAACATCACCGCTTCCAAGCATTAGATTTGTCACTGCACACTACACCTTCATGTTGGGGTATGCACAAGGATAGTTTTGATGGATGGAAAGAGTAAAGAAGGATGATGAGGTTATGATTTGGTCGCCCTAGCACTCGATTGATTGAGAAATATGAATGGAGAGATGATCCACGTGATCACCTAGTAAAATGGACTAAAGCTTATGGAATAGAGCCAAAGCAGGAGTGGGTGCACTTATTTTTCCATACATTGGATACAATTCCTATGAAATGGTATTTGGAAACAGAGCTTTGGCTTGGCACCGAAAAGTGGTATATATTGAGGGAAGGATTTTTATTGACCTTGAGTTTTGAATATGGCTTCATGAGCATCGATGAAGACTTACAAGAGATTAAGGAAATGATCTTCAGAACGCTGCAAGAACCTTTGGAGTGGGTCCAACTAGATTGGAGCAACCAACTGCGCCATGCATTAGAATGTTATAATGTTACAGTAGAAGGGGAGGATGAAGATCCAAGGAATATTAGCATTCGATAGGTAGAAGGGACACGTGAAGTTGAAAGCCCAAAAATGGACAACCCAGACATCACCACACCGTTGAAGAAAAAGCAAGTAAACATTAGGATTGAAGCTGAACTAAAGTTTGCAAAAGTTGGAGTTATTGGGATGATGCTATTGTGCATAAAGTTTCTGAGTTACTCTATGAATATCATGACCTTTTTCCTACCAAGGTTTTGGACTTGAAGGGCATAGTAGGAGACTTGGGTGTTATGAAAATCACTTTGAAGTTGGATGTGAAGCCTGTTAAATAGATGCAGTATCACCTTAATCCTAAATAAAAGGAAATGGTTTGCATAGAGTTGGATACGATGCTGGAAGCAGGCATCATAGAACCGGTTAATGAATATGATTAGGTGAGCCCAATGGTGGTTCAGGAGAAGAAGCAGAAGGGAGAAATAAGGATTTGTGTAGACCTGTGGAATATTAACGATGCATGTGTCTGTGATTTCTTCCCGACGTCATTGACTGATTGTTGGCCATCATTTTTGGTCCAGTTTTGCTTAAGAAAACATACTTAGTTTCTATATTTTCCATCCATTTACCATCACATCCACCTAATTTTTATGTATTTTATGCATATTTAGGTACTTAAATTTAATTTCTCAATTTCTAGAAGTTTTTTTGAAAAATGAATATCAAGTGCAATTTTTAGACAGAATCACAAATTCATGTAATATCTATATGGATGTCATATTTGTAGGACACCTAGGCATGATCTGGATACATTTATGGAAATATTAGGAACTAGGACTCAACTGGCTCCGATTGGTTTGGTCAAACCAAGCTAAACTAGGCCTGATCAATGCTGGTCAAACGGGACAAGTCATTCAGAAAATCCCTAGAAAATAAGTCAATTTTATGATTTCATGAGATACTCCATATTTTTGTTAATAGGTTGGATGAATTTGACTTGGATAGGTGGATATATATATATATATATAATATATATATATAAAATATATATATATATATATATGTATATATGTATATATGTATATATATATATATGTATATATGTATATATATATATATATATATGTATATATGTATATATATATATATGTATATATGTATATATATATATATATATATATATATAGTTGTTAGAGATACTTTAGATCAGTTTGTTTCATGATCTTCTATTTAAGCCAAAACTTTGAAGGCTTATGCATGTAGAATTTCCATAATTTTATGTCGAGAGATTTGAATATTTGAAGTTAATTTGAAGAACCTGTTCTACTTTTATTTTGTTTTTAAATGGTGTGGATGATTTATTGAAGTTGCAGTAGTTGATAAACTCTTCAAGTGTGCAAATCAAGGCTGGAGGGCCCCCACTCGAAGCTAAGTACACTTCATTGTTAAACTAGCTTGATTTTCATGAACTAGTTGCTTCAGCTTTGTTTACTTGTTTTGCTTCAGATTTGCTTACTTGAATTGATGTGTGATGATTTATGTTTGCTGATGAATCTTGGTTTATTTATCATTTTGATATGAGGGGACAACACAATGTTCAAGTTGAACCCTCCTATTGGATTAATGAATAAAAACTGAAGTTCACCTTTCTTGTTTTCAGCAAGTTTATGGAGTTTCAGTTTTCTAACAATAGCATAATGATGAATGAATTTGTGATGAGGAATATCAAGGATCTCCTATGTTGGGAGCCTCTTTCATTGTTTATTTATGTATCTTAAGCTATAGTCAATTAATGGTTTTTGATTTCTATTCATCAAGTAATATTATAGAAGAAGGAAACACATGGATCTCCTAAGTTAGGAGCCACTTCATCTCACATATATTACAGAAGTGAATTAGAAATTTTAATTAGATTTATATTTATAATATGAATTTCCTTAGTTCTTCATATTTTGTCTTCTAATCTTGACTACATCTAATATCCATATATTTTGGACATGCCTCCAAGTTTTGAAAACCTGGATTGATAATGAAATACTTGTGTTAATAAATTAGCTCAACATTTTGGCACCATTGTCAGGGAGGTATTCATCAACATAGTCAAATAGAAGATAAAAACAAAATCTGAAAAAAATGATAAAACAAAAACAATAAAAATTCAATTATGTTATTTTTTTCTTAATTATGTTTCTTTATGCATAGAAATAGAGATTAGAAAGGTACATTTATTAAAGAGAACCACCAATATATAGAAGTAGGACCATCAAGACTAACTACACTAGTTGCTGGTAAACCAACAATAGAGGAATTAGAAGAAAAACAAAGAACATGACAAAGATTAACTTTAATTGAAAGCCAAACCTTGTTAGCCTAGGACGTAAAAAGAAAACAAACTCAAAAAGAAACACCTACTTCAGAAAAACAAAAGGAAACAAGGAAAATTGTTAAACCAATAGATCAACCCATTTTTGAGCCCATAGATCAACCTATTTTTGAAAACAAGCAACAACTTGAATCTCAATTTGCCATCGAAATAGTTGAAACTATGATAGAAGATGGGCAAGGATCTGTTATTCTCACCATAGAACAGAGACTTGAATACGAAATAAAACAAAGAGAATCGAAAAGACAAAGAGAGGAAGCAAGAAGGGAAGTTGATAGAAAGAGAGAAGAAGAAAGAAAAACAGAGTATGATAACAAAAGACTAAATGATAATGAAAAATATGATCAGGAAGTTACTTTTGGCTTTCCAATATTAGACACAAGTGCAATATTAGGAGAAGAAGTGAAAGTGAAAAACATTCCACCTTCTGTATTGCGTAACTTTTATGAAATGCCAACAGAAAATCCTAACTCATTTATGTTTGAATTCAATACCTTGTGTAGAACTTATAGATACACATATGACAGACACAAGCTTTGCCTCTTTCCTGCTACTTTGAAAGCAACAACATTAAAATGGTTCATGGGTTTAGGAGAAAGTACAATCACTTCTTGAGATCATATGGAGAAAAGTTTTCTTACAAAGTATCAAGCCTATTGTAGGCCAAGGGGGTTGAAAGAGGATGTTTTTAGAATGAAATAAGAAGAAGACAAAAGTTTAGGATAATATTTGGAAATATTTTCTTACAATATTCAAAAATCTAAACAACACTCTCTGAACTCATATACCATATGTACAATATTTGTAAAAGGTATAAGAGATGAATATGTTGACATTTTGAATGTAATGGGTAAGGGTGATATTTCAAAATTTCCATTCCATGAAATTGTAGATCTATGTCAAAAATATTCAAGAGGAAGATCAAAACCTCGAAGGAGAGATATTAGTTCAAAAGCAACAAAATGAGCAGCTAGAGGAGTAACAAGGGCAGAGATAGGGAGCTTACTGAAAAAATTCAAAACTTCAAAACTAATCTTCTAAGTACATTAGGGACACAAGTAGATGTTCTGAAAGAACGAAAAAAGAAAGAAGAACAAGAACATATCTTAGCAATTTTTTGTCCCAAATGTAGAAAGAAGCATGCATTAAGAGAATGCCATTTAGATATTGTTCAGGTATGTGGTCTTTGCACAGAGAACCATTCAACAGAAAAATATCTAAAGTTGAAAGAATTGCAAATGAACATAATGGAATAAGTACAAGGAGTAGAAAGTTTTTACTATGTGGCACCAAGAAGGCCTTGGCAGTCAAGGATTCCTCAACAATTCCCTCAGCGATTCCCTCAACAAAACTATCAGTATCCCCCTCAAAACTCTTGGGATACCCCAATGTCGTGGCAAGCTTGGGCTGACAACAATATCAAAACCAACCTGCACAAGGTTGGAGGGGATATAATTATGGAAATCGGCCACCTCAACAATGCCAACAACAATACAAGCAACAATATCAACAACCATTCCCATACCAACAATTCCAGCAATATCCACAATCCATTCAATTTCCACAACATAATCTCGCACCATTACTAACACAACCATAATAACTATAGTTGTCTTCAATCCAGCCTAGACCAAATCAACTACCAAATTAGCGAGTATCAAATCCAAGTAACAAAATGGATAAACCTACATACAATGTGGAAGAAGCAACATATTTTCCAACATACTCCATTCTTCCCATAAATGACGTCCATTTAAGATCTGGGAAAGTACTGCATAAAAATTCTCCTTCAATAATAGAAGAACCATCTAAACAAGGAGAATAACCTGAAACATCACATTCAGAAAATCAAAGTCAGAAATGAAAAACTCTAATAACTCAAACACCACCCTATCCAGAGAGGTTAGCAGAGAAGAAAACTCAAATGTCTCTTGCTGAATTTGATATTTTGGATGAATTAAAAAAGGCTTATGTAAAAAATCCTTTATTACATGCAATCAAATAAATTTTAGTTTATGTTAAAACAATAAAGGAATTATGCATCAATAAAACTGGTAAAAAGAAGAAGGATCCTACTACAATCCAAGTCATAGGAAAACTAGCTAGCCTCATCTCTACAAAGAGAGTAGTTGAAAAATATATTGACCCTGGTATCCCTATGGTTACTATTTCAATAAATAATTTTTCAGTTCCAAACACATTAATACATTTGGGAGCAACTATAAATGTAATGACTACAGAGACAATGAAACATTTAGATTTAAACAACATTAGAGCTACTACTACCATTTTAGAGTTAGCAAAAAAATATAAGGTTATACTAGAAGGAATATTAGAATATATCATAGTCTCTTTGGATTCATGGGAGTATCCTATAGACTTCCTCATTTTGTAGCCAAAAACAAACTTGGCAGGACATCCTATAACCTTAGCCAGAGTGTGGTTAGCCACTATTGATTCCTTTAAAGGATGCAGATCAAGAAGTATGATTATTGCACATGGGGATGAGAGAAAGCACATCACACTTTATTCTCTAGCACAAGCACCTTCTTTAGTATCATGTCTTGAAGGACAAGAACAACAACAAGCAAAACCAACTTTTAGTATTAACCAAGTCTTTGACCTTAGAGAAGAAGAGGAGAATGAAGATCTATTGGATCTTTTCATCTCAAACCAGATATTTCTAAGTAGCTTAAAGTAGCTCAATATGAAATTTCAAGTAATCGTTTGAACCACTGTTTTCAGGAAACCTCCACAATTCAATCACTACAAGAATCATTCACAAATATTTTTCGTGTAAACACAATTACCAATTCAACAACTAGAACAATTGAGGTTTATCCTAGGAAAAATTTGAACATTGGTAATAACTTACAATCATCACAAGAGCAAGAGGTAATAGCATTATTACAGAAGTACTCAAAAGCTTTTGTCTGGGATTACACAGATACGTAGGGAATTCACCCCAACACATGTATCCACCACATCTATACTGATGACCAAATTAAACCAATAAGGCAGCCTCAAAGGTGGATGAACCTCGTGATGAAGGAAATAGTGAAAGAAATACAGAAACTACTACAAGTTGGGTTCATCTATCCTATTTTTGATAGTCAATGGGTTTCTTCCTTAGTGCTAGTACCAAAGAAAAATTGAAAGTGGATAATATGTGTAGATTAGTGTTAACTAAATAAAGAAACATTAAAAGATCATTTCCCACTACCATTTATTGACCAAGTCCTAGATTCATTAGCTAGGAAGAAATTATTTTCTTTCCTAGATGGGTTTAATGGGTATAATAAGATTAGAATAGCAATAGAAGACTAGGAAAAAACAACATTTACCTACTAATGGGGAACATATGCATACAATGTTTTACCTTCTGTACTATGTAATGAACCTACTACCTTCCAAAGAGCAGCATTTACAATATTTTCTTATATGATCCATGAATTTGTAGAAGCCTATATGGATGATTTCAATGTATATGGAAACACATATGATGATTGTCTGAAAAATCTTGAGAAAGTTTTGAAACAATGCATAGAGACAAATCTGTCCCTAAGTAATGAAAAATACTACATGATGTTAACAGAGGGAATAATGTTGGGACACCATATTTCCTCATCGAGAATTAAGGTGGACCTAGCCAAAATACAAGTCATTGTGAGTTTAATGCCACCTAAAAATCAAAGGAGGTAAGAATTTTCTTGGGTTATGAAGGCTATTATAGATGATTTATTGGAAATTTCAGTAAAATAGCACAACCTCTATTCAAGTTACTTGAAAAATATGTTGAATTCCAATTGACAAATCACTTTCAAAATGCTTTTCAAATATTGAAAGAAAAATTATCAATTTCACCCATTCTTCGAGCACTGAATTGGTCTTTTCCATTTCATATTTCCACTGATGCATTTGATACCGCTATAGGTGGATCACTTCGACAGAAAGAAAACTTGTTTAATTATGTTATATACTTCATGAGTAAAAACTTAACACTAACAGAATCAAACTACACAGTCACAGAGAAAGAAATGTTAGTTGTAGTACATGCAGTAAACAATTTTAGGCATTACATAATAAGGTACCAAGTTTTCATTCACACAGACCTTCAACAATCAAATACTTAATGAACAAAGAAATAACAAATGGTAGAATTACAATATGGTTATTGTTAAGGAAATAATTTAACATTACAATTCAAGATAGACTAGGGAAAGACAACCAAGTAGATGATTTCCTTTCAAGGATTCATACACTTGGTGATCCAAATCCTATTTTAGATAATTTCCCAGATGAACATCTGTTTGCAATAACTACCAAAACACCATGGTTTTCAAATATAGCAAAATATTTATCCTTTGGAAAATTACCATCCCGGTTCACAAAGAAACAAAAACAAAAGATAATTAGAGAAAATTATAGATATAGCTAGGTCAATGGTGATCTCTTTTATACTAGCTTTGATTTTATAAGAAGAAAATGTGTTAGAGAAGACGAAATATTAAATTTTTTTAAAGCATGTCATGAGGAGCCATGTGGTGGTCATTTTACAGACAAGTGACCAGCCTACAAGGTGTTGCAACTTGGGTACTATTGGCCAACAATCTTCAAAGATTCCAAAGCCTATGTCAAGAGGTCTGACAGTTGCCGAAGAATAGGAAGGCCAATAATTTCAGATGAAATGCCACAAAAGCCACAAGTTCTCATAGAACCATTTAAGCAATGGGGTCTAGATTTTGTGGGTCCAATAAACCCACCATCAAATGGAAAGAAGTACATCTTGGTATGTAGTGATTATGTTACTTAGTGGGTTGAGGAAAAGGAAATAGAGAGAGAAACAGAAAACACAATGGTCACATTCCTCTTTGAGGAAATCTTTGTTAGATTTGGGGTATCAAGATAGATTGTAATTGACCAAGGTACACAATTCACTTCCAAACTTGTTCGTGATCTTACGGAGAAGTACAAGATCAAACATATAAGATCAACTCCGTACCATCTTCAAGAAAATGGACAAGTGGAGTTGATAAACAAATTCATGGAAAATATCATGACAAAGATAGTATAGATGAATAGGAAGGACTGGTCAGAAAAGTTAAGAGATGCATTATGAGCATACAAAATAACATGGAAAAACACAACTAGGTTTAGTCCATACCAATTAGTGTATGGAAAAGAAGTCTTGTTACCCATAGAATTTTAGATACACACATTCAAGTTAGCAGCAAAGTTAGGACTGGAATTTTCTAAAGCACAACAATAATGGATAATGGTATTGAATCAACAAGGTGAACACAGACAACAAGCAGTGGAACACACAACTCTTGTCTAGCAGCAAAGGATGAAATGGCATGATCGATTCATCAAGAACAAAACATTCAACAAAGAAGACTAGGCATTATTGTTTGATTCCAAATTCAAAGATTTCAATGAAAATTTTACAAATCATTGGCTGGGGCCATATGAGATAGAAGAAATATTTGAAATAGAGTTGTTCAAATAAAAACAGTTGATCAAGAATCTAATTCATTTATAGTTAACGGACATAGGCTTAAAGTCTACAATAATCCTATCAGTAAAGAAGATTTTATGACACAGATGTCAAAAGATACTGAGCAGGAAGTAATGGAATAACATAACAATATGCCTCCCATTATTCTAGAAGAAGAATAAAAAAGAAAAATATGCTTGTGAAAATGAGGCAACTGGCACAAAGCAAACTCGAAGTCATGGAGGAAAACCAAATAGTTTGGCCTATATGAATTCACAAATTTTTGTTTTACTTTAATGGTATTTTTATTTTTCAAAATGAACCCTCCAAAACAATACAATACCTGAGGAAAAGTCTTCACATAAGCAAGGGGGAAGTTACAAAATAAACTCAGTTTGAACAACTGAAAGTTTGAGCAGCAGAATTGAAGAAGGAACTTGAATTGTATTGTAGAAGGGACCTGAAACATTATTGGAAACATTATGCAGAAGGGACCTAAAATGTTAGAAGAAACACTATTATATATGACAAATAAAATACATGACAAAAGGGACTTGACTCATCAAATATCAATTACACAAGGGACGTGAACGACATCAACAATCAATGAACCTGAATCAATGCAGAAAGCAAGTACATGAAGCAGAAATAAAGTCTACATTCCAATCTATCTTAGACAATCCATCAAAGATATTTGAGGAGAAGACGTCACCAAATACTATCAGGGAGTAAAGTACAGTGAGTAAAATTTTTTTCTATTGAAATTTCAAATTTTTTAGAATTTTTTTAGAGATTGCTAAGATTAAGTTAGTACATGACATGCATATTTTACTTATATATTCATTGCACTACCCTCATTTTTCTATTCATTATATCATCCTATTCATATATTCATACCCATTATTTTACATTTAATCCCATAAACATACTCCAAATACCACATATTCATTTCATATTCCATAACCCTAAGTATTTTTCTTTTGAAAAGCAAACGGATTAAAATAGAGGGTCCAATAATCAAAACCCTAGAACCTACAAAACCATACACAAGTTAGTATCGTGAATTTAATTTTAAATATGAACTAAATAGGGTCATTTTAAAATTAAAATACATATATTGAAATATGTGGATTATGAAATAATACAAGTAAAGGAAATTGAAATAATTTATTTCGACAAGTTATAATCAAAGTGCATAGAAATGATGCTATGAAGTGTAAGGTTATCATAATACAAATAATGTGATGACCATGAAATGAAAAAAAACTTTATGAAAATGTTTCAGAGGAATAACACGTGGGAAATGGATATAAAGAGGAGGTACGATGGTAGTTAATGGAAATAAAGCCATGCAATAAAACTATAATGAAATTCAAAGGTGCAGTGATTAAATCAAAATGCACCGTGAATAAGAATGAAATGGAATAACAATACGAGGTGGTGGAAATGAAACGTATGGTAGGAAAACTATATAGTGAAATGAGTAATACAACAGTCAAAGGTTAAGTAATAAAATCCAAGACATGGAGGTAAGTATTGTGGACAGGTATGTAGGATGCCCATAAAGAAACAACGGACAACCATGAAGGAAAGCAATCAGAGGACGTAACATGTACGAACAATCAACCAAAATTTGAGAACACAGAAGTGAATGTTTAAACAAAAACAACACCGTGAGTTTTGCATTCAACCAGAGCTCATACAATACACCTCTGCCATTTTTATACACAGAAAGTAAAAAATCACTTTCTCTCCACCATCACAGCCATTTGCAGGCTTAGGGAGAATGATGGAGTGTTGCATAAGCTATTAGCACACATTTGAGACCTTGAGGTGAATGGTTTGGTAGAGAAAACGTGGAAACAAAGCAAATAAAACTGAGAGAGAAAGGGAAAGAGATATAGCAGTAGGAAATCAGAGCGATAAGAAGAAAAAGTAGAGTAGATTGAGGGATAAGATGAGAAAACTAGCAAAGCAAGCGAAGTTAACTAAGGAAGATCTCGTGAGCAAGAAGGTAAGACCAAAACTCTATTTCTCTCAATGAATGTAGCAGATGTTTTGATGAAGAAATCTTAGGACTTTTAAATGAAACACAAGTTTGACTCCAAGATATAAGAGAGAGATCCAGCCACCATTTACTATTTGTTAATGTTTTCACTGCCATCAGTAGAGAAATATTTTTTTTCAATGAAGTTTAAAAGTGGCAAACATTATAAAATGCAAGTTGATTAAGCCATGACATAGAGAGAATCACGATATTCCATTGCAAACAGGTAAATCAACTTGGATCCTCCATGTTTACTCATGAAATTGCCAAAAATGATTGATGAAACGAAATGTTAGTTAAATTTTGATTGCATAAGTAAATTATTTATCCAAGTTGAGTGATGAAACATAGTGTTTAGTTGTAGTTTTGATTGCATAAACACATCTTTTCATCAAAGATTGGTTCAAGAGACAGAGTGTTTAGTCGTAGTTTTAATTGCATAAAAACATGTTTTCACCAAATATTGGTTGATGAGACAGAGTGTTAAGTTGAAGTCTGGTTGCATAAACACATGTTTTCGCCAAATTGTTTAACGAGATAGAGTTTTAAATTTGCAGTTTGATTGTATAAAACAAATGATTTCACTGAGTTGGTTGAATACACAGTGAATTAGTTATAGTTTGATTGCACAAACAGTGGCCTTAATTGTACAAATAGTGAATGAGATAATGACTTCAGTTTGACATATAAATGAGTTTAATAACCATAGGAAAGTTGTAAGAAAAATTTAAGCCTAAAGCAGAAGCTATGGTATGATTTATTTATTTTTATATAAAAAAAAAAAATGAAAATAGAGTTTCAATTTCAATTTCTTTTCTTATAAACAATGATATGCATAAGAAGAATACTTCATTCATATGGACAAAGTAGATTTTTGGTGAAATAAGAACAAAACTAAGAATGGTTTTTACATCAAATAATAAGGAGGATGTTTGTTTTTTTTTTACATTCACAAAGGGTAATGTTTTGAAAAGAACAGTGATTTATTGTTACAGTGAGACAGAGGTTAAACAAGCCTGATGTTATTGTTTCTAAAAAGTATCAGGAGAAAGAAAAGCCTTACTACTAACTGAATCAAAAATATCTTTACGCATGAATGATTATTATTTTCATTTTCAAAAATGAAGTTAATGATAGTAGAAGGGTATATCAATTGGTTTTCAAAAAACATGACCACCAGAATAGAACCAAAATTTCAGATTGAACATTGGAAGAAGGAAACAATAGAAATATTATATGAAGGGGGGCTTATAAGTTTTCTTCATAGGTTTAATGGTCACAGTGAGAGTATAACCAGAGAGTTTGTAAATAACTATACCTAGTATCAAACAATTGTAGGAAACTTAAGCATTCCATTGACTCCAGAATACATCTCCCAAGAATTAGATCTTCCATTGATAGGAGAAAACTATCATAAAGGTCTACACTTAAAGGAGAAAGCATGGACCTTCTTCTTAGAGAAGAACAAGAAGGGAGCCTTTGAAAGAACTAAAGGCATACCTAAGGAGTGTTTCAACGAGCCATGGGGGAGTTAGTTTTGATCATTCAAAAATTCCTCACATGTGATAGAGGACATAGTGTGGCACATTTGTACCATGTCAGGATGCTCCAACACATTAAGGGAGAAGTGAAAATAAACTTTCCATATTTCTTCTCCCAAAATCTCATCACGATGATAGAGCTATTGAGAAATGAGAACAAACCAAGAGAATCTCAAGTATACGATTAAGGAGTAATAAAAATTCTTGTAGAGCATCAAGTAAAAACTCAAGGTATAATCTGGAAAGAGTATTTAGTCCAAAACCAGCATGAAGAATAGGTCATAGAAGAAAATTACAAAACAAATCAGGAAACAAAAGGCATCATGAATTCACCACTTTATCCAAGAACCAGGTCTAAGAAGCAAAACAACACTGTTATGGTTGAAAAGGAAACATCCTTCATATCCACTGCTAGGAGGCATAGGAGAAAAAGCCCAATAGAAACAAGTAGCAAGGACCAAGAAGTACAGATTGTAGAAACATGTTCTACAGAAAAATAGGTAGAAGACATAATTGAAACATTGGAGAAAGAATCTTTAGAAAAATACTCATATTTTGATAGTGTGGAAGCCACATCATTTGCAAAAGATACACAGGAACTAGAAAAAAAGTTGCACTTGAGAAAAATCAAAGAATTGACAGATCAACTAGAAATAAGAAAGATCCTGGAAAAGAACTTGAAGAAAGAAAATAAAGAATGAAAGAAAAATAATGCAAAGCTGGTGAGGGAGAATGAAAAATTAAATGAGGAGGTAGGCAAACTAAAGAGAAAGAATGATATACTTTACAAATAGGAATTCAAGTGGCTTAAAGATAAAAACATGTGGAAAAACAAATATAAGAAACAAAAGGTCAAAGCTACTATTTACAAGGAATAACACAACATGGGGATAGATTATCTGTTAGAGGCAGCACAACAGGAAGCATCAAGGTCAGGCATAGGATTCAAAACAAAGGTTAGAAGATCCAAGAGGAAGAAATAAGCATGAGGACATGCTTTTGAATCATCAAGGGGGAGATGTTGGCCCTTATCTTTTGTCCAATTTTGCTTAAGAAAAAATACTTAGTTTCTATATTTTCCATCCATTTACCATCAAATCCACCTCATTTTGATGTATTTTATACATATTCAGGTATTTAAATTTAACTTTTCAATTTTTAAAAGTTAATAGCTATATGGATTTCATATTTGTAGGATACCTGGGCATGTGTTGGATACATTTGTGGAAAGCTTGGGAACTAGGACTAAACTAACTCTAATTGGTTCGGTCAAACCAAGCTAAATCAAGCCCAATCAGAGCTAGTCAAACAGGACTGTTACACTGAAATTTGTCACCATGACTACCTACAGTTAATATGGCTCCATCAATAGTCATATTATCCTCCTTTTCAAGCCTCATACCTCTACTCTTCATGTAAAACTTCAAAAAGAGAGAAAGTCACTTAAAAACATGTTTATCTCTAGGTACGCAGGTTCTCTCTACCTTGCCTGCGTGTACGCATCCCAAACACACTGTACCTGCGTACTTATACGCTCTATAAGCCAAAGGATGGGTGCGTACCCCTGTAAAGGTCAAAAGGCGCGAGTTTCATCTTTAAAAAGTTACTTGTGGTCACTTCTAGAGCCTTCTAGAAGAGTGTTTGACGTGTATTGAGCGCCTCCAGATGGTTCATGCATCCCTATCATAGAGGAACTTATCCCATCAAGAGAGGAGCTACCCCATCCAAAAGAGGGAGTATCCCATTGATGTTGGAACTGAATAACTTCCTCTAGAAAACTATAAATACAGGCTTTGGGCCAGAGGAGGGGAGTTTAAAAGCTGAACATTCCAAAGGGTAAATGCTGTTGGAATTAGGACTTCCATTGTTAACTTGTGAGGAGAGATTACCATCCTTTCTTGTTGCCATATTGGGAGTGGGTGAGCTTGTCAAAGTAGAGGAAATCTCTTGTTGGACCGTGGGAGGAGCTTGCACAACACCAAGGCTCAGGTTGTAATGGTTCCTTTTTTGTTTCCTTAATACAAATAAGTCCATTCTTCTCAATGATTTGTTGTTAATGAATTATTTTATGTACTCCTTGGTCTATATGATGAATATGCTTTGTTTTATGAAATATTCAGGTGTTATGTAATCGTTTGACTGTTAGTGTATGCAGGTCTTAAAGTGAAGGAGGAGCTCATCTGGATTAGCAAGGCTGGACTGCTACAACAAGCGTTGGATTTGAGGTAGGATTGAACAACACTTGGTTTCTCATAGGATAATGTATGTTTAGAGAAGGATTGCTCTTGTTTGTTTTGTTTGTCACTAGAGAGTCTTAGACTCCTAGGGAGGTTAGGTTTGTCCGCAAAAATAACTCTTTCCACATGACAAATTGGCGACTCCGCTGGGGAATCCATTGATGTGATTGATTTTTCCTTTGAGTGTTACTTTGATCTGAAAAGAGTCTTGTTTCTTTTGCTTTTTGATCGCTTGACTGTGTTTTTGGGTGGCTTAGCTTAGGGACAGTTAGAACTTAGGTTTTCTTTATTTTACAGAAGTACGCACCCTCTGAGTTAGACACAGTGCATACTTGTACGCACTGTATCTATGTACACAGAGCATGCACGCACCTGGTTAAACAGGCTGCCTGCGTACCCTGGTAAATTGAGAAAATTCCCTTTTTTATCACTTTTTCCTTTTGATTTTGTTTTTCTTAGTCTTTACTGCCCAGATCCACTGGTTGACTGTCAAAAATCTTCACCTATACTTTTTCCATTAGTGTCGAAAGTTTTAGTGAAATTCCTTGAGATTTTAGCCTTAGGGTTTGGTTTTTATATTGGTCCTGTAGTGACTTTGGGTTTAGAAGTCGCAAAGCCCTAGATATCTCTGGTTTTGTCAGTCTTCTTAGGAGTCGGACCAGTCACAAAATCTACCCTCGTGAGCGACCTACCTTTGTGTTGCCTCTTTGCAAAATTTCAATAAGCTTGTTCATTTAAAGTTGTGAATTTCATTTTAAAAAAGAACAAAAAGAGATTGAGTTTTTGTTTTGATTAGTTTTTGATTCTGCATAAACTAGTCCTTGGATTGATTCATTGCCAAGTAAAACATCCCAGAATCATCCTAGTAAGCTTTTGCCTCTTAGATTAGCTTTTAGGTAAATTTCCTTTGATTTGCTTTTGAGTGATTTTTCATAGATTTCATAGATCTTGAAATTGCTTTGATTAGATTAGTTTTACATGCTTTATTAAATAGGAAAATACAAAAGATCTCCTTTGCAAAGTTTGCTTTAAATAGCATTTGAAGCCTTTGAAAGAGAAAGGACTTTTTCGTGAAGTAAAGAGTGGTCATGTGTTGTGCGCTTGGAAAGATAAAGAGATTGTTTCTTTGATTGTCTATTAAGAAAGTTGCTTTTATCAAAAGATTGCATTCTCCAACTCTCTTAATTAGAAATTCATTGAAAAAGAAAAGTATCAAATCATCCTAGGTGCATCTTTTTAGAGAATTGGAGTCGAGTCTACACACCATCAGTTTCATCTCCACTACCTTTGTCTTAAAGAAAAACCATAAAATCAACGCTTAAAGTAAAATCAACTTAGAAATTTTTATTTTCTAGGGCTCTGAAGAACCAACATAGATCAGGCTAGTGTCTTGGAGTAGGTGAGTAATTAAATCTCCAAGACTACAAAACCAAACAAGTAGCTTATCTTGTGATAGAATAAATCCACCTGTTGCATTTATACTATGGGAAAGCTCCTCTTAAAGGAGAAGCACGAGCTCGTGTCCGAACCAGTGAGGAGATCAATCCTCCCTCATTGGGAACGACGCCAGACACGCACGTATTACAAACGATAAACCTCAGATTATTGTTGACGAGCCAGGGGATCACTTATCGGTAAACCTTGGATTAACCATTGTCAAGGAGCCGGTAAGGGGATTGAACTTGTTACTCTGCCCTTGCGTGCTGTCGGAGTGTAGACTGTTCCCCCAGGTGTATTTGTTGCTGTTGGTAACCTTAGTGGCCATAATCTTAGGATTCTACCCAAGGTGATGATGGTGGGAAGATCCCACTGTGCCTGGAGCAGACGTCGGCTAGACTCACTTGGATTTTCTGGGTGTTTCACTTCACTCGAGACGGTTAAAGTGGAGGAACTTGGTCCAGTCTATTCATTAAGCAGGTTGCCGGGGTAACTGTTCCACCCGCTTTTTTCTGTACTGAATCCTACGAGGTTGGATTTCATCACCAACTAGTGTTTTTGGTCCGGAAGCTACTGTTTGTGTTTGGTTTGACGCCCTAGATTCTTTAGGCATGTGTTTCAAAATTGATTGGGTCTTTAGCGACTTTAGGTGTTTTTCTTGAGATTTTACTTTGATTTCGTGTGTAGTAGTTAAAAATCTTTAGCTGTGGCTGAATCACCGAGACGCTCCCGTAGACTTCGGGG
>APFE030487704.1:312940-352963 GCA_000404065.3 Pinus taeda
GGATGCAGATATAGCTGCAATTAAGAAGAAGATGAAGATCCCACCAACTCTACATCCACAAACAGATGAAGCTGCCCAACAGAGGCAACAAAGGGATGTCACTGCATTATTGATGACTTTATATAAGGAACTGGTAGACACACAGCAAAAGCTGCAGGACACAGAAACAACACTAGAAGCAGCACTACAAAGGAGAGAAGCAGGGCAATCTTTCAAACCGCCCACAGAAAAAATAGACCTTGAGGGAAACCCTCAAGAAACTATCCCTCCAAAGCAACAGACACCAGAAACAGCACCGGCCACTACAGCACCAACAACGGAACAGGCCGAGAGCCTGGACATGCAAAAACTAAGGCAAGAACTCCAGGCACTAGAAGCCCAGATGTCAGAACTCAATCAAGCCAAAGAAAGCTTAGAAAAGATAAATGAGTAATATGATAAGTCTAAGCAAAATGTGGCTGAGAGGGAGAGAGAAGTAAAAGCTCTAAAGAAAACAATTGCACAGCTAGAAAAAGAGCTAAATTTTGAAAAAGTTACAGCGGAGCTTAAGCAGGTGATTTGGACTGTTATTGGGCAGTCAATAACCAACCAATGGGAGTACATTGATGCCATTTATGAGCAAGTGGGACTCATTGGCAGGGCAAGAAAAGAACTACAAAGAGCAAGAAACTCCCTAGGCAACATGGCAGACGTTGCCCCCAGGATGATTGAGGTCCTTAACTATAGAACTAGTTCCCAGCTGGTAAAAATGGGAATTGCTAATAGGACTGAAACCATTTCCCTGATCAAAAGAGCCACAACAATGAAAAATTTAATCCAAACCTTGGACAGGAGGATCCAGGATATGCAAGCAGATATAAATAAATTTCAGAACAGGTTTGCAGCCCTGCAGGACAGAGGGCTCCCCAACTTGCTAGAATCAGGGAAATTGCTCTCTCATGAAAAATATATCAAGAGGGTAAGCACTTTTGCAGCAATTCAGATTGCTGAGACACCAGGGACATCTTCAGCAGGCCCAGTAATAGGGAAAATTCTTTTTGAAAAGTTAGATAATTTGTTTTTTATTAGAAATGAAGTTTCACATCTGTTTGATGAGCCTCCTCATTTTTATAAGTACACAGAAGCTGATGAGACCTTAGGGTCAATTTTGAGGCATCAGCTTCCCCCTCCAGACACATGGCAAGATTTGATAAAGTTACTTTTAAATCAAAGTTAAGAGGATTAAATCTTTGTTGAAAAAAGATTTATATTACACATACAGAGGAACAAAGGCCATAACAGCAAATATGAAGACGCTGAGCCAACTCAGCACAGGTACTCAGCCTCAGCAGCATCATCAGCAAGCACAGGTAGCAGGGTTAAGAAGATACAAAAATCAGAGTGGCAGAGCGCTTCATGCTACATTTATAATAAAGCCACGCAACTAACTCCGAAGTACCCAAAGGTCAAAAGGTTATCTTGACAGGAGTTAAAAGCTCTTCAAGAATCATTTATACTTGCAATAACTTCTCATCTACTCTCCTTGTACAAGTGTAAGAGATATTTTCTTCTCAGATGACTCAATACCTGAGATATTTTTGTATGAAACCTCTATATATTCCCCCTCGCGTTTGTTTAGAGGGGTTGGACTCCGGATGTAAAAAAGCTCTCGTTTTCTCTTCTGATGCTCTTATACTGTAAAGATTCAGGCAGCTAATACAAAAACCAATGGGATTTCTTCAGATATTGTCTCTCATGATGATTTGCTGGTGTGTGGCTTAAAAGTACAGGATTCCTGTGTATTCCATGGCTCAATAAGTTTCCTTACTCCTTACTGTTATGATTATGTTTGCCATACTTTCTTGTATCTCTCATGTTTCCCGCACATATTCAGTTCTCTGAATAGCTAGAAAAAAGAATAACTCAGGATTTAATCTTTGATTACCCTGATTTCAATCCTCGCTGTTTGTATATGTTTTCTCCAGTTATGGTATTTAAAGAGTAATTCTTCAATGCTACCTTTAATACTGTATCACCACTAGAGAATGTTATTCCAGGAATTCAAGAAATTGCTCCCAGATAACAGACCTCTTTCATACCAGTCAACTTAAGTAAACAAATTCTTCATTGCTTTTTGCTAAGTTGTCTCCATTTTCGCCTCTCAATCTTCATAGTTTGTGTCACAGAATACATGCAGGCCCTGTATTTTCCATACATTTCAGTCAAAACCTCATGGGAACAGCAATCCAAGACCCCATTGCCCAATGGATTATTTACTCCTAAAATCAGACACTAAAAGCTATCAGGAGCATCCTCCCAACCAAACACAAAAACAACCAAAATTTCACTCCACAACTAGCCTAAAACCTTCACTGAAAGCAGTGACATAACTAATAGAGAGAGCCCTCTCTGACTGCAGCTGGGCTAGAAGCTGTAGCCCAAAGATTGGTTAGTGGTTACCCCGGCCATATCCTCTCTAGAGTCAAAGAGGACAACCTGGGTGTTAACAAAGCCAAAACTTTGAAGTATTTTTTTTTACTAAGGTAAGAAATGTTCCTTCCAAATCTACTAATCGAAAAATAATTTACAAAATTTACAGTTGTCCACCAAACCAAGTGGACCGTGGACAAGGTAGCTCACCCCCAAAGGCAAGGCCCCCAACCTGGAACCAAGACCCCCTAAACCAATAGAGAAATCGTGACTACCCAGTCATTGCAGGACCCTACCGCGGCGGAGAAAAACGCTTCACTAAGATAAAAAAATCTCAACTCCCTGGCCCCACACAACTAAATGAACAATCTTGATTGGTGAACTCTGCTTCTACATGCAATCGTCCAAAACACATCGATTGGCCCCAAACCCGCCAAAACTTAACATTAATGTTTTGCCCCAACCAAACAACACGATGAAATTTGACCGTTGATTAGCGCCTCAACATCCAATGGACACGACCGTTATTGCACCATAGAAATGCCTAGGATTTACCATGTGATAAGGGTGGTTTACATCCCTCTCCCTCCTCCATGTGTTGTTAGGTGTGTGGTATCACTTCCGAAAGATAGAAACCACCTTACACTTGAGAGTGGTGCAATCTCCAAGAAACTGATTGGGAAGTGGTTTTTCCTTCCGTGTGATGAAACTGTGGGAAGAGTAGCTTTCATTATACTCCCCAGCACCTTTCATAACCTTTGGAATGTTGTGCCTACCATTCCACTCCTCCTTATCATGATTGAAGTGTCTACAACTAGGATTTTTGCAGATCTTTATGTAATGAAGCCATCTACCTGGCCAAAGTCGTTGAATCCTGAAGTTGGAATTATCATTGCTACTGAAGCCTACTGTAATTTGCCTTCCACTTACCTATATGACCAGAATGAGGGGATCCCATTGAGAATGGCTCATTGTGATCTTTCCTTTTTAGTTTTATCCCGAAACACTTTTCTATCCTCTTCCGCAAGATTGTGACAAAGAGTTTTCAAATTATCATGACACATTGTTTGCCAACCTGTCACAACTTTGCCTTCTTTATAACTAACTCCTTGGTTGGCTAAGAAATCCGCTAGTTTGTTAGCCTTTCTACTGACATGATTGAACCTCACTGAGAAAAGCTCTTGAAGGTGACCCTGAATACGTTGAAAACTCGAATTAACTTCCAGTGCTGAGAGACTTTCTCTGCCTCTGAACCGTAATTGATCTTTTTCACCGAGTTAATAACTAACTCAGAGTCAGCTTCAATGATCATGTTGTGGTGTTTTTCCTGCTTCAACAAATCTAAGCATTGCTCCATGGCCATTAATTCTACCATATTATTGGTGGCTCTTCCTAAATGACAATGGAAGAGAGAGAGGATGTTACCTGCTTCATCCCGTAGAATCCCCCAAAGCCAATTGTTTTGGGGTTTCCTTTAGAGGGTCCATCTATATTGTATTTAAAAAAACCTCTTGGAGGAGGTTTCTAGTAATCCTTTTCAGACTCTCTATTTCTTGCTATTTTGTTTTGACTTAGGCGGATAATCCCCTGCAATCCTAACAGCCTGAGAGTTCTCAAGTCTATTCCTGTGGGAGGAATTTTGGGAAGATTCCTAACTATTGAGCTGGCTGTCTCCTTGATTTGTTTTAAGACCCGATCAAACAGGTGATGAGTGAGATTCTTTTCAATTTTAAAGATTCTCTTATTCCTTTCCTTCCATATGTTCCAAATAATAAAACTTGGGAAGAGGGCCCAAGCAAGGTTGAGAACTTCGTTATCTAAAAAATTTCTCCTCCATCTATTAAGGGTGTTAGTAATACTCTCCTTGTCCCTATCATACTATTGAAAAATGTTAGTAAAATCCTCCCATAGTATGGAAGTGAAATTACAGCTGTTGAGAAGATGTTCCATAGTTTCCTCTTGGGCTTCACAGAGCTGGCATATGGAAGGTCCGAGTATGCCTCTCTTTCTAATGTTGTCCCAAGTCAAGGTTTTCCTTTGAAGAAACAACCACATGAAGAGTTTGATTTTCATCCAACCCTGATGCCTCCAAAGGTTGAGTCAGATTCTGTTTGGAACCTGGGAATCCATCTCAAGGAGAACACTTTTTGCTTCCTTAATATTAAAGATGCCTTTAGTATTGTTTCCCCATCTGAGTTGGTCTTGCCCTTTAGACCCAAGATCCTCCTTTTTTCCAACATTTTTCCAAGGGCCTCCGCTTTAGTATTCAACATTCTATTATTCTTGCATCCTATATCCTTCCATATCCTCCATTTTCCATTATTGTGGGCATCATCCAAAAAATATTTCACTCTAGTCAAACCTTGGGTGTCAGTCTCATGTTTAAGGTTCCAAAAATCCTCTGTTAACAATTTTGGTTCTTGTTGCCATTTTTCCTCCCAGAGAAGAGCAAGGTCACCTTCTCTGATTTCCTAGAAGATGTTTTGTTGAACTAAACCTTTGTTTTCCCAGGCTTTATTCCAGATGGTAGAGCCTTTTATGTTACCAGACATCCTTATGAGTTCAGTGTGATTCCAGGAGCTAGCATATTTTCCTTTACATATGCTTTCCCATTGGGCCTTGGGATTTTTAACCCACCTCCACCATTGTTTGGCCCCTAGAACCTTACTTACGATCTCCTAGTCATCTAAGCCAAGGCCCCCATGATTCTTGGGTTTACAGATATTTTCCCAAGAGACCAAGGCCTACTTCTTTCTAGCTTCCTCCCTGCCCCAAAGAGAATTTCTTTGTATGTTTCTAAATTGCTGCAAAACTCCTTTAAGGGCCGATAGTGCTGATAGCATGAAAATTGGAATTGATTGGAGCATTGCCTTTGTCAGCATGAGTCTACGTACCAGATTTAAGGATTTGATCGTCCAATTATTGAATTTATCCTGTATTTTGTTAATCAGCGATTCCCAAATGCTCTTTTTCAAGGGTTTCACCATGAGAGGAACTCCTAAATACTTTGAAGGGAGGGAATCCCTCCGAAATCCAAGAATTCTAGAGATATTTCTCTGAATGGCAATATGAATATTAAAGAAAAAAAATTGGATTTGGAGAGGTTAGCTTCCATACCTGAAGCCATGGAAAAATCACTAAGAATTTTTTTGTATGCCCAAGCCTCTTTGACTATGGGGATACCTTGTAACATAGTATCATCCACAAATTGTTGATGTGTCATAGCCTGACCATTCTCCTTTAGAGGAAGACATGGAATTTTGCCCATAATTCTAGCATGCTTGATAGACTGGCCAAGACCTTCCATCATGAGTATGAATAGGAAGGGGGAAAGCGGATCTGCCTAGCTCAGTCCTCTTGAGGGAAGAAAAATCTCAGAAGGAGAGCCATTAACTAATATAGAAAAGATGGAAGAGGTAAGCAAGGCCATGACCCATCTCACCTAGTTGTGATCAAAACCAAATGCCATTAGCACTTTCCTGATATAGGTCCAGTTCACTTTGTCATATGCTTTTTCTATATCCAGATGCATAATCATACCAGCTCTTCTTGTGTTGTTTAATGAGTGGACCACCCAATGAGCTTGAATAATGTTGTCCAGAATTTGTCTACTTTCAACATATCCTGATTGTTCCCCCAAAATCAGAGAAGGAAGAAGTGGTTTAAGTCTATTGGCCACAACCTTGGATATTATCTTGTAAACCACATTGCAAAGAGCTATTGGTCTGTATCTATCTAGAGTTTGAGCATTTTCCTGTTTAGGGATCAGGGAAATGAAGGAGGTGTTAAGAGCTCTCAAGATGGTTTTGTTAATCCTGGAGTCTTCCACAACATTCAAAATATCTTCTTTTACAATATTCCAACAAGCTTTAATGAAATCTACATTAAAGCCATCTGGGCTAGGTGCTTTGCCATTCTGCATGTCTTTGAGAACTTCATTGACCTCTTCTTCCGTAACTGGTCTATTGAGGTTGTAGTTGTCCTCTCTAGACACTAGCTTAGGTATATGCTTTATTAAGTCCTTGATGTGATGTTCTCTTTCTGGATTACTTTCCTGGGCTATTTCTCAGAAGTGTTGAACTAACACCACTTCTATATCTTCATGGAATTGTAGCAACTGTCTATCCTCCTTTCTTATTAAGGAAATTCTGTAGTGTTATCTATTCACCATGGTGGCTCTGTGGAAAAGTCTTGTGTTACGCTCTCCTTATTTCAGCCATTTAGCTCTAGATTTTTGTCTCTAGAATATCTCCTCTTGTTTACACAAGTTTTCCCATTCTTGATGATGTTTCTCCACTAGACTATTTTTGTCTTTATCAAACCCTTTTGTGGTCATAGCTTGGTTGAGTTTTTGCATTTTGTTTTCAATTGATTTCTTTTCTACAAAAATATTGCGAAAATATTTCTTATTCCATTCTTTGAGCCTCTTTTTTATGTGCTTTAATCTTTTATGAAGCATGAACATTCTAGTTCCATGGATCTGAAGATCTTCTGCCCACCACTTTCCAATATTACTGATGAAATCTGGGTGTGAAAGCCAAATATTCTCAAATCTGAAAGGTTTGTTCTGGGGGTTACCTATACCCTAGATCTCCAATTGAATTGGTCAGTGATTCGAGCCTCCAACAGGAAGAGCACTTGCTAATATTTCCTTGTCTAGTAGCATTAGATCCTCAGAGATAATGAACCTGTCCAACTTGGATGCTACCTGAGACTACCCTCCTCTTTTGTTATTCCAAGTGAAGAGGCCATTGTTCGTTTCCACATCCACTAATTTCATATTGTCTGTAAAGATTTGAAATGCTAAAGAATCTTTACTTAGTGCTCTGGTTCCACCTTTTTTTTCCGAAAGAGATTTTATCATATTGAAATCTCCTCCCAAGATCCAGGGTATTTCTGCCTGCCTCTCCCTAAGATACCTAAGGGAATCTATCAACCTAAGTTTCTCCTCTATCCTTTGAGGGCCATACACATTCGTGACTAGATAGGTACTCCTATCCCCTACAGGCTAAATCACTACAGATAAATAATTTCTAGCATCCTCTGCATCAATTATGTCTGAGGGTTCCAAAGAGTGAGAATACCTCTTGCTGTATTATCTGCTTTAACTTCTAGATATTCAAACTTACTGAGCCATTTTCTATGAATTTGCCTTAACTTTTGAATGGAACATTTCATTTCCTGGATAAAAATTATATCTGGAGCAGCTTGTTTCATACTATTGCTAAGCAATCTCTGTTTTCTTTTACTTCCTAGTCCTCTAATATTCCAAGAAATAAAATTCATTATTAAATATTTGTGAAGGGGTAGATGGAAGGATCTTTCATCTTACCTGAATCTATCATGAGCTTTCCACACTCCATCAATAGCTCATTCTGCTTTTTCCTGCCTCTCTTTTTTCCTGGGTTTCTGGGTGCTAAACCCGGAGTAGATTTTATCGTTTTCACTCCTTCACTACTTGACCTGCTCCTGTTTTTGGCTCTCTCTGTACTCTTTTCCTGAGTTTGCATAAATATAATTGTTGTATTCTATTGATCTCCTCCTGAGGTAACAAATCTACCCCGCTAGAAATACCCTGAATTAAGAATCCTTCCAGATCTAGGTGTTCTCTTTCCAGTATCTCCCATAGCTCAGTTTCCTCCAGTTCCATTTCACTTTGGGTCATTTCATAGTCCATCTCTAGTTCTGTTTTACTCAGTATTTTCTCTATCTTCTTGTCATTTTCCTGTGTTTGATCACGGTTTCTTTATTTTTCCTTCTCTCCTGCAGTACCTTTTTTTACTTGATTTTTTGTTGTTTTTTCTTCGTCCTCTTCCAGAACTTCGAACTGGTTCTGCCTAACCTGTTTTCCTTCATTTTGCTATATTCTTTGCCCTCTTTTGCCATTGTTTCCTTTATGGACTACCTTGTAAAATTTGCCTAGATCTTTCATTGTATTATGTTTGCTTTTATTCTCTGTTTTGCATAGAGGGTAGTCTCTGAGAAGATGCTCATGTTCATGGTATCTATGACCTCTAAATGAAATATGCTCATAGTCCACCATTTGAGCCCATTCTTCATCAAAAACTTCCAATATCACCTCATTTGGAAGAGCTCCTGATAGATCCATCTCAACACATATCCTAGCAAAGGAAGTGTATCTTCCCCTTCTAGGAGCTTCTGAAACTTTGACAAGCCTACCTATTTTGTTGCCTATGTCAGCTAATGATTCAGGTTGCAAGTAATCAAGAGGTAGGGAATAGAGTTTTAGCTAGACTGGGACTGATAGGAACGTTTCTCATTCTGGGACAAAGTTCATCTTCCAAGGCCTCATATAGAGGCCTGCTGCTGCATAGAAGTAGTGCCCTCCTTCAAACACTCTATCTTTATCCCCAATACCTGTGAACACCACGGTAAAGAAACCCTTTGATCGAAGGTGTAGATCAATGCTCCCTTTAGGTTTCCAGTGGTTTTTGATCCATATTTGTAAAGATTTTTATGTGGGCCATATTCCCATGAATTTTTAGATGATTGTGTAGGTTTGCATGTGATCCCTATGCGCTTGTAGAGTAGGATGATTTAAAACAACTCTGGGGTGTAACTTTAGCTTTGGGTTTACAAGGTACCTTTTGCTTTTTCTCTTTTGTTTTCTATTTTTTGTCATCTTCCTCCTTGTATTTAGTGCTACTGTTATCTTTTATTTTAATCACTTCTTCCTCCTCTTTTGTGTTATTCTTTCCCTCTCCCGTGAGATTTCTGACTTTTTTTGGGGGCTTCTTGCCCTTGTTGGCCATGATATCCTTGTAGGAGGGAGAATACCCCCCTCCTCTACATCCCTCCATGGATGAAAACTCCCGCTGAACCTCAATCCCTAGTCATGTGCTTATTTTCCCACTCGTCCTCCAAAAACTTTGAAGTCTTATGCATGCAGAATTTGTATAATTTTATGTTGATACATTTGAACATTTCAAGTTAATTTGAAGAACCTGTTCTACATTCATTTTGTTGTTCAATGGTGTGGATGATTGACTGAATTTGCATTAGTTGATAAACTCTTCAAGTGTTCAAAGCAAGGGTGGAGGGGCCTTCAAGCTAAGTACACTTCATTGTTAAACTAGCTTGGTTTTTATGAATTAGTTGCTTCAGATTTGTTTACTTGTTTTGCTTAAGATTTGCTTACTTTAATTGACATGTGATGATTTACGTTTGTTGATTAATCTTGGTTTATTTATCATTTTGATATGAAGGGACAACATAGTGTTCAAGTTGATCCCTCCTTCTATTGAATTAATGAATAAAAACTGAAGTTCCTCTTTCTTACTTTCAGTAATTTTATGAATTTTTAATTTTCTAATAATAGCATAATGATGAATGAATTTGTGATGAGGAATATCAAGGATCTCCTAAGTTAGGAACCTCTTTCATTGTTTATTTATCCATCTTAAGTTGTTGTTAATTAATGGTTTTTTATTTCTATTCTTCAAGTAATATTATAGAAGAAGGACACAAATGGATCTCCTAAGTTAGGAGCCACTTCATCCAATATATATTGCAAAAGTGAATTAGAAATTATTTGATTTGATTTATATTTATAATATGTATTTCCTTAATTCTTCATATTTTGTCTTCTAATCTTGACTACATCTAATATCCATACATTCTAGACATGTCTCCAAGTTTTTTACAAACCTGGATTAATAATGAAATACTTGTGTTAATTTGTGTTAATAAATTAGCTCAACACTGATGAAGTACTAGATAATGTTGGAGGGTAGGAGGCCTACTCATTCACTGATGGGTTTTCAAGGAACCATCAAATTAATATCACGCCTGAGGATAGGAGCAAAACGAACTTCATGACGGAGTGGGGTTGTTTTCAATACACTGTGATGTTGTTCGGACTCAAGAATGCACCAACAATATTTTCTTGCATACTCGTTGTGAAATTTAAGGAGTTCATCCATAAATTTCTAGAAGTATACTTTGACGATTGGACATTGTTTGGGCTAGTAAAGCGCCATGTAAATCTACACGTAATGTTGGTTATGTGTTGCAGATAGCAAGTCGCGCTAAATTTGAATAAATGCATATTTTGTGATCCCTTTGGAATCTCTCTAGGTCACGTCATCTGTAGGCAAGGGTTGATAGTGGATCTTGCAAAGACCACAATGATAGTGAATCTGGAAGCTCCGAGGAACATAAATCAGTTGCGTGCAATGTTGGAATATACAAGATATTAGAGAAAATTTATTATAGCATATGCTCAGATTACTGTGCCTATGGAGAAAGTACTGAAGAAGGATGTGACATTCTGTTGGGACAAAGAATGTTAGAGTAGATTAGATGTTTTGAAAGAAAAGATGGTTACCGCACTGATCTTAGTATTCCTAGATTGGAAGAAGGAATTTCATGTACATGTTGATGGCTCGTGCACTGTGTTGGATGCAGTGTTTACGAAAGTCAGTGAAGGAGAAATGGACCACCCTATAGCCTTCACAAGTAGGAAATTATCGAAGGCCGAGAATAATACTTAATGACTAAGCGCAAAGGATTGGCCATGGTATGTGCACTGCAAAAGTTTAGGAACTATATGTTAGGAGGGAACTTCAAGATGTACACAGATCATTCTGCCTTGAAATACCTGGTCAATAAGCATGTGTTGGGTGGGGAGATCTGCTGATGGTTGCTACTATTCTAGGAGTATGACTTTGAGGTCATTGTGAAGCCAGGGAGGTTGAACACAGGACCCGATCATCTGTTGGGAATCGAATTAGGAGAGGAGCCTAATAATCTGGAAGAAGGGTTTCTTGATGCACAACTCTTCCTGGTGCACATAGAGGACAATCATTTTGTAGATATTATTCACTTTACTACTATGAGGATGAGACCAAAAAGGTATAGAAGTTAGAAAAAGGAGGAGCTAGTAGTACATGTAATAGACTTTATGGTGGTTTTGGGACATCTGTATAAGATGGGTGCTAGTGAAATATTCTGAGGATATGTGCCCAATTTTGAGAGAAATGGCATTCTCGCTGAAGCTCATGGAGGATTTTTAGGAGGAAATTACACAGGAAAAGAGACTGTGCATAAGATTTTGCGCACAGGCCTATGGTGGCCAACGTAGCACAATGATTCTAATGTGTATTGTAAGGAATGTGATGCATGTTAAAGAATGGGCAGACCATCCTGAAGGGATGAATTTCCATTACAACCTCAAGTATCATTGTAGCCATTTGAAAAATGGGTGATTGATTATATTGGGCCAATTTATCCCCCAGGAAAGAAGATAGGTGCATGCTATATTATCACCACGATAGAGTATCTAACTAGATGGGCAGAGGCACAACCAGTTAAGGATTTTACAGGGGATACATTAGAAAAGTTTTTGTTTGATTATGTCTTAACCAGATTTGGCTACCCGAAGGTATTGATGAGTGACAGAGGTATGCACTTTCTGAATAAAACAATCAACGTGTTAATGGAGGAATTTAAGGTCTATCACCAAAAGAGCACACCATATCACCCATAGGCTAATGGAACTTTTGAGGCCTTCAACAAGATTTTGGAGAACTCGATGACAAATATCTGCAACATGTAATGAAATTACTGGGATGTGCATGTACTTGCAGTACTATGGGCATATAGGACTGCTTGCAAGAAGCTAACAGGATAAATGCCATTTAGGTTGGTCTATGGGGTAGAAGCTATGATGCCTATGGAATATATTGTGCCTAGTCTGTGTATAGTAGCTCTAACAAGTATGGTAGATCGCAAAGCCTTGAAGGAACATCTCATGTAGCTAATGGAGCTTGAAGACAAATGATTCTTGGCTGGATCCCATCAAAAAGTATAGAAGAAATGTGAAAAATCATAGTGCCTTCGACACATCAAGATTCACACATTCAAGGTAAACAATCTGGTATTGTTATATGATAGTAAGTTCGCTAAATTTCTGGGTTAATTTCAGATGCATTAGCTGGGGCCATATATTATCAAAGAAATTATAGATGGAGGCATAGTTCAGTTCATGAATATGAATGGAGAACCTTTTCTAGGAAGAGTGAATGGAAGTCGATTGAAGCTATATAAAGGGGATCTTGTGCAATGACTATATGGCAGAAAGACAGTCTTAGTGCTCCAGGAAGTTGCAAGGGATCGCGGGACTATAAACTACACTACTAGGGTTAGAGGACTACACAGTAGGAAGGTTGCGTAGAAGATGATGAAGATACAATATATGAAGCTACACACTGAAAGCTGCACTATGGAGGGGTGTATCGAGCAACACAATAGAAAAGTGACCATTAGAGTCATTGTTCATGATCTGACAACCAGAAGATGGTTAAGAGGAGCGGGCTAGCAACATTTAAGGAAATAATATTTGAAGATCTGCCACCAAAACAACATTAATTATTAGAATTTGGGGGGAAGGATTGGATTCAAATTCAAAATGCCCTATAAATTACGCATAACAGTCCAATAGAGAACACTTTGCACCCTTATAGTTTTTGTTGAGTTGTGTTGTTTGTTGTCTATGAACCGATTGTATTGGGAGGATTTGGTCACAAGCTATGCATTTGCTAAGATATCAACGTTGAATCAAAATATCATTCTTGAGAAAATGCTTGGACCAAGCCCTGCAAAGACTATGAGTACTGGTGGTGACATTGCTTCTGAAGGAGCTGCCTGAGAAGTGGTGAGTATGGAAGCTCTGACTCCTGTGCCTACGATGCCGAGGTCACCTAGGCCAAAGGCTACCCCTCCTAAAGAAATAAAGAAGCTAAAGAAGGATAAATAGAAGAAGCCACTACCAGTGCCTGAATCAATGAGAAAGCATTCTATAGCACAAAAGAAAAAGAAAGTCAAGCAGTCCGAGAAGGTTGTCAATCTAGGGGCAAAGGAAAGATAGGGCACAAAGGACGTAGATGCTGAGGGAGTTGAGCCCATAACAAAGCTATTTGACTATATCCCTCTACGCAAGGGGAAGGAGAAGGTCACAAAGGACCCAAACTCAGAAAATTTTTACATTTCTATGCCCCTACTCCCTGAGTAGGTTCCCTTTGAAGGTTTGCGACTTGCACGGATCCCATTGCTGAAGATGGAATATTGGGACCTCGCAGATCATGCCATGTTTCCACACTTAGCAATAGATAAGGATATGAGGCATGTATACTACATGGAGTTAGGTGTTACTGCACTAGAGATGGTGGAATGGATCCACAATGTGGAGAATTCGAGATTGTTGAATCTATTGTGGGTGCCCCATTATGACTTCACCCATATCAACACAATTTGTGTGTGCCAACTGCTCACTCTGGTGCACGATGGGTGCTTATGGCTAGGTGGGCCCATCCCCATCACTAACATGCTCATCCACAGGATCATGCACTTGCCATATGAGGGATTGAATCTGGCCAAGGAGTTTGGTGGAAAGACATGAGAAAAGGATTTGACAGAAGCAATGAAGAAGGAGTTTGACCTAGTGAAGAAGGCAAAAGGATATTCAATCACCTCCATAAATGACCCCACAGTGAAAATTTCCATGCAGATCTTAGTAAGGAAGGTAATGAGAAAGTGTCATGTGGATGAAGTTTCGGTGCCTGTGTTCTCCCTAGCTGCAAAGTGCGTGAAGGGTGTGCAATTCAACTACTCGAGGTACCTATGCTAGAAATTCCTTGCAAATTTCCACGAGGCCTAGGATTAGACCAATTCATTCCATTAGAATTGGTTGTTGCTCTCTATCATCTTGGTTGCATGGGAGCTATTGGAGGATGGCCAGTTTCCTCTACTGGAAGAAGGATTACTAGACACAGCACACTTCACCTCCCTATGGGCTACAAAGGACCCTGCGCGAATCATAGAAACAAAAATATATTGGGTCATGTTAGAATCAAGTCTCTGCATGGCAATTAACCAATGTCCAAGGTTGCCCCCAACCTTCTACACACAGCTGTCAACCTATGCAACTTTTAAGGCTAACTTCCATAACATTTACATTCAAGCACAGGAGGATCCGCAACAAAAATGGTATGACTTGCCATATTTGGTAACAGAGATAGATGTGCAGGAGGCGATCGAGCGATGACTAGTAGAGTGGCGCACCTCGTTAGACTTAGATGCTAGATCTAGTAAGGGCATAGGAAGTTCATTAGCACAAAAAATAAAGGAAGCAACCAAGCAGGCTACATAGAACCTCACCATTTAGAGGAAGAAGGAATTTGTAGAGAAGGATCAGATGTAGAAAGACTGTGCTACTAAGGAGCAGGCTGAACAGAAGTAGTGTGAGACAAAAAGAAGTGGAAAATCCCCTTCGCAAGAGACCGAGGAGGAAGAACTGTCTGAACATGTAAATGAAGGAGATGAGGGGTAGAGAACTCCATTTCATCTAAATAAGCACAAACAAGAGCAGCGGGAAGGTCGATAGAACAATAAAAAATCAGACAAGTTGTAAGGTGAGCCCATGGTATTGATGGAGAGCGATCTTGATGATATCGGGGATAAAATAAGGGACACTACGACTGAAGTGTTGTGGAAGTTCGAGGAGTAGTATATGTAGATGCTGGGGAGCATTCAAAAGGATTTGTGTGAGCTACAGATCTAGACCAAAAGGATATAGGTGGGCATTGGTGAAGCACGCACAACAAAATCGAGCCTAGCCCTGGGTATGAGTCAAGCAGCGGAATTGGTAAGGACCCTAGATCTTAGGATTGTTTCCTTACCAGAAGGGTCTCTTCGCACGGATTGAGTCAATGACCAGATCATCTTAAGAACAAACAATAAAATTGAGTTGAACATCGTAGTGATCCCTAATGATATCATTCACATGTTGCATGTAGGGCTCATAGAGGAATTGAGAGCTTGGGAGGAGCACACTCTCAACCTCATCATCAAATACAGGGTGAACAATGAATATATATTTGTCAAGAAGATGCATGCCTTAAAACAAAAGGACACGTTGTAGGCACAAAGTTCTTGACTGGAGTCCGCAGTCACTGAGGCATGTAGAACAGTGCTTGAGCTACATATTCCTAAGGATGCACAACTAGAAGCAAAAACCAAGAATTTAGTCACTGGTGTGCATGAAGCAAAGGGAGATATTGTTCAAGTTCAATTTGAACTCAACATGAAAATAACTAAGCTGCAATTAAATTGCATCCCATGACTTTTCTTGAGGTCTGGGAGCAGTGTGGAGCTACAATCAGGGAAGGAATGGCCACCTTGGATGCCACAATTGCTAAATATTCGACATTATTTGAGAAAGAAATAGGTTTGGTGTCAATTTTGCAGGAAGACCCAAACCTGCAGACACTGAACATAGAGGTTAGGGAAATGACGTCCTCCATTACACCAACACAGTCCTTAGACAAATTATATGAGGGGAAGCAACTCTTCATGTAGGTAGAGGCAACACAGAAGAAGGAGGCCTTACTTAAGGCTAGTTTCGTCCCTTGGTTAGAGGAGGCTTACCAAGTCATGACCAACATTAAGGAGAAGCTAGCTGAGGAGGTCAAGCAGGCAGCCACTCAGAGTGCTACCAAAGTTGTTGTAGTTTAGGTGGACCTGGGGGATCTTCACAGCTAGATTGTAGTGCCAGTCGAGTGACTCAAGGGTGAGTCAAGATCTTTGTGTTGGGGGCTTGTTGGGATGGGGTCCCCTCGGTCAACGTTGAGGTTAAAATAACCCAAGTGTTGATGTATTTTTTGTAATTAATGTAAAGTCTCCACAATTTGTGGATATGGAGCACGTAGATGGCTAGAATTCAAAGGGGTTTTAGCCCCTTGTTTATGTAAAATTTGAGTTGGCTTTGAAGACCAACCCCTGGTCTGTGGAGCATGGGATTGTATAAGTAGGTGTGTCGTAGAGAGTCTAAGGGTATATCTAAGGTCATGATGGATAAGGAATGGAGTCTTAGAAGTCTTAGCGTAGAGAAGTGGGTCATATAGGAGAGAAAGGCTCTGCAGTTGAGTTCACAGAGGCCTAGGTAGAGTCCATAGCTGAGTGCGCGGACCCCTACAACTGAGTGTGTAAGATAGTTTTGAGTCTCTAAACCTGAACTGAAGATCATTAAAGAAGAGTATTAAAGAATTCCTATGTATATCTATTTCTTTCTGTTTACTTTTGTTTATGATACATGTTGTGGGTAAATGATGTGTTTATGAAAAATTGACCTAATAATGCATGATTCACATGGATAAATCTTAATAGGTGTATGAAATCCATATTAAGTACTTTTGAGAAGACTATGATGAATTATGTTATGTTTCCTAAATAACTTAAGTAAACATGTGCAAACCCTAATCTAGGATTGTTCTCTGATGGACGTAAGTGGATAAATCAACTGATAAGGCTTCGCAAAAGCTGATCGTAGACCTTCGCGAAGGTCTGGAGGTTGTTTCAATAGAGTTGTAGTACTAAGCCCTAAAGGCTTATCGATCTGCACGAAGGCAGATCTGAGGCATTAAAAGACATCACACTCATCTCTGGATGCAGAAACTTGGTTCTTACATCCCCCCATACTACTACGAGTGAGACTACAGCCTGCACTACGTGGCTTGCTGCCGAAAGGGCCAGTAGTGTAGGGATTTGTTGGTTGGCACAACTAACTCTGAACTTGGGTCAGGACCGCCTAAGCCAACAAGGAATCAAATGGAAATGTTTGGGGTAAAAATTTTCCACTTTTTGTGCATCACATTGTTTTCCTATTTTATAGATTGATACTTTTTTGATAATGCAATAATTTCCTCAATTAGACTTTGCATGAAAAAATTATGCCACTCAGAAGTTTTCCTTCCTATTTTCACCACCATAATTTGAGAGGTTGCCATGAAAACCCCAATTGTTGATGAAAAATGATCTAGCTGCATGATCATGATGAATAATATTGTAGAAGACTTCATATTGTAACTTTAGTTAAGAGTTGAAGGAGTCAAAGTTGATCACTAGTGGGTTATCAGGCTATGTTATAACTAGGCCACTAATTGAAATCATGGTTCCATTATTTTTGAGTTCTTTTTGTTCCATAGATGAGAAAATTAGTCGAGATGAATAGGGAGAGACAAACTTCCAGAACCGTAGAATGAAATGGAAGTACTGTAAATCCTTTGACCATGTAATTGAAGAATATCCTGTAGTTATGGTGAAGATGAAAAAAAAAGAGAAGTCAGTAGCCAACACAAAATATTCAAATGATGATTGTTGAAAGGAGGACCAACGAATCTCAAATTATTATTGTCACTAGAAGTGGAGCTATGACTAGTAGTGATGAAGTGGATGAAAATAAAGAATTTAAAGGTGCATGGGTCAGAAAGACTCTCGAGAAAGTTCCTGTGTTTGTGATCTGATAACGGAATGTACTTGAATATAAGGTGTAAGGTATCCATTTCCAATAATTTTAAATGTGAAAACAACTCAAAGTTTAACTTTGAAAATGTGAGAACTTATTATTTCTAATACAGAGATAGACTGTAGGGGCATTTATCGGATATGTCACCTCTAAAGAGAGGACGACTTCCAGAGGCTACCTTGCCCTCTATAGGCTCTGCCTAAAGAAATAATAGAAGTAAACACTCAGATGTCATTAAAATACTCATGCTTGAAGGTTGATGTGTTGCAGAATAAAACAAATAAGTTTGAGCAGCTATTTAGGTGTTTATGTGTGAAGGCAAGTTATTTAAATTTGTTGTTTAACACATTATGTCAGATCTATTTAGCATGATATTTTTAGGAAATAATGACACAAAGATGATGAAGCAGTTCACCCCTCTTGGGCTAGATCTACTAGACCAAGCCTCCCAAAATGGGCTTGTCCTCTTATATTAAGAAATCTCCAAAGGCTAATACAAGAAAATAACTACCTCTAAAGGAAAATCTGACTGTAAAAATAGAATCAGAAGATAGGAAACAACTAAGAATTCTCTTCCTACTGGGTGAATAGATAACCTAGGCCGTGGAAGATAAATTCCAAGTACTACGACTAGCACCTTCAGCAAAGCTAATGGAAGTCTGAGATAAGATCGACATATGCAAATCAAGTGTAAAACGAGATAAGCAGGAGAAGCAGTAGAAAATGTGAAAAAATTTAACTATCCCACATACCTAAAAAATGGTAAATAATGCACATATCTCCGCCAAAATTTTATGCATAATATTTCTTTAGGTAAACACCATTTTCGGGCTTTCCCAAAGGAATACTATCATAATTAACCAGCTCATAGGCGTCTTTAGCTAATATTCGTTTTATGATGTAAGGGCCATAACACAAGTGTTCGAACTTTCCTGCGCCTAAATTTTAATGAGATTAATCATAAACCAACACTAGGTCACCTTCTAAATATGAACAAGGATTAACATTCTGATCAAACTGAGATTTGAGATGGTTTTTGTGAGCCTCACTAACAAGTGTGGCATCACAGCAATTTTCATCTAAATGTGCTAAATGTACAAAGCGTTCTTCGTCTGCAGAGGTAGGAGGTAATAATTCAATAGCTAGTTTTAGGGATGGGATTTCACATTCAATGGGTAATACTACTTCCAAACAATAAATAAGTTGGAAATGAGTAAAATCGGTCGATGTTTTTGTAGTAGTACGATAAGCCCACAGTGTTGAAAAGAGAATAGAATGCCAGCTTCCTTTGTGAATACCAATTATCCATTTAATCATATTGGTTAAAAAATTATTGACTACTTCAACTTGACCATTAGCTTGTGGATAATATGGAGTAAAGCTATCATGGAATACGCCGAGTTGTGTAGATATTTCGCCCATCATAAAGTTACAAAAATGACTACCATGGTCTATAACAATGGCTTGTGGGACACCAAATCGAGAAATCACATGATTGAAAATGAAAATTGCAACAGTTTCACCGTCCTGTTTATATTTAGGCATCGCTTCAGCCCATTTTGTAAAGTAATCAACTACATTGATAATATATCCATGCTCCCCAGTTTAGTGACGGTTTCAGGTGACGAAATCGATGCCCCATTTGGAAAAAGGACCAATAGCTATGATAGCATAGAGAGGAGATAGAGGTGCTCACATTTTGCGATCGTAGACTTGGAAATTATGGCATTCACAGATTGTAGTAATGTAATATTTAAACATTGAAGGCCAGAAATAAACAACACATAATATCTTATGGGTAGTATAATATCCAGACATATGACTGCCACATGCTCCAGAGTGGCTGTCATTTAATTTTTTTTCGGCCTCTTGAAGAGTCAAACAACGTCAAAATATCGAATCGATACCATGACGATAAAGAGTGTCACCAATAATATTGTGTTGTTGGGATTGGTATCAGATTCAACAATGATCAGTTTTAAATAACTCAATCCTAAAAGTTTGTGTTTGGAGATATATAATGATATTTGCATACCATAGATCTATCGTACTAATAAGAAAGAGAGATGCATCATCAAAAGAATCTTCTGCTATAGTTTCTATAAAAACATGAGGTAAGTCACACAATAGTTCGACGAAAGTCAAAGATTTATTTGACTCAGATTTTTCAAATTCCAAAGCAAACTCTTCTATGATAACTATCCACTTGGAGTATTTCCCCTTAGGAATTGTTTAGTGAGGATATACAACATAGGGTTGAAACGTAAAATGACAATTATTTTTCAGAGAAATATATACTGATGAAATCATTGAACAACTTGTACAACTACAAAGGCTAGCTTCTCCACATGTGCATATTTAATCTCAGTTCTAGTGATATTTTTACTCAAATAATAAATCACATGTTTGCTCCCAGAATCATCCTCTTGGACTAACACCATGCCAATAGTGGCATTGGATGTGACTAAATAAAAAAAGTATTCTCGATGATAATCGGGTGGATGCAGTAATGGTGCATTGGTCAGTGATTGTTTTAATGCATCAAAAGATTTATCAACAACCTCATCGTAGAAAAATGGAATGCCCTTTTTCAACTGTCAATTAAAACCTTGGGTTAGTTCGGCATAATTGTAGATGAATCTATGCAAAAAAAATTCTTTCCCTTACAAAATTTGGAGTTGAGTAAGGCTAGAAGGAGCAAGAAAATTTAGAATTGCCTCTACCTTGAGGGGGTCAACATGAATTACTTCTTTCGAAACAGTGAAACCTAGAAGCTAACCTAATTGCACACAAAAGACACATTTGTGTGCATTCAAGAAAATATTGTAATGTATGCACCTAATGACAATTTGTTTTAAGTGCAATGGGTGATCCTTCCTTTTCATTGAATGAGCTGATAGGTCATCTAAATAAGGCTAAACAGTATGCTTGATATCATGGAATGGATAAGGCATTTCTCGATGAAAATTTGCGCCAACACTTTTCATGGCAAATGGGAGTTTGCGATAAGCAAAATTTCCCTGTGGGCATATAAATATGGTTTTGTATTGATCAACAGGGTGTATTTTTATCTTATTGTAGCTAGAAAATCCATCCATGAATGAAAAAATTTCATTCCCGGCATAGTCATCTACAATTTCGTCAATATACGGAGTTGGATAATTGTATAGCAGAAAATTTTCATGGATGTATAGGATGTAATCATTATCTATCAGGATTAGCATCCAGATAACTTTTTATTTCATGTAAAACTATGCTAGGGTCGATTTCTGGCATTTGTTTATATGACCAAGGAAAGATGTCGCAAAATTCCTAAAATAGGGCTTTGTAAGTTTGAATCTCTTCTAAAGGACAAGAAGCTCCTATATGAATATTTTTAGTTATCTTGGGTTTCACTGAGATATCTATGGGTATCATTGCCGATATTGAACATTGAGGATCACTGAGAGTCTCAGATGAGAACATAAATGAAAAGTTATTCTCAATTTTGTTGAAGGATGGAAATAATGTTGAAAAATGATGCGTATCATTCCATGGGATTTATTCCAATGTCATAACTTCCATAATCCCTTCATCAGTTAAACAATCTATGTTAAAAGGACGAGGCAAACAGATTGGTTCCATGCGTGACAAATGAGAATATTCATCAATAATCATATTCATTTGATTGTCTTCAAATGTTGGTGAGTTGGAAAAGGATTGGATTTGATCATAAGATAACTCAAAAGGGATACGAGGCATGTCACTTCCATATAAGATAATTTCTTATTATGAAGGTACTTTCCACGGATCTCCCGATTCAAAAGTACTTGATGCAATCATATTAATCTAGGCATCATTATGATAGAAATCAGGTACAAGGAACATGAAATTTCCCATCAAAGACAAGTCTTTGAGAAGACCAACACCAAATTCTTAATGTGGAGTCATTGATTTTCCAAAAAAATCCACACTTCCAGTGGAATTAGCGTCTGAGGTATAGTAGGATAATTGTTATACCTTCATAATTATTCCTTTGTGAAGAAACATGATCATCCTAAAATATGACGAGACTACTGTCGCCATGGCACAAGTCTAGCTCCAACCAATAAAAAGGTTATAGTCAAGTTTAGCATCAAAAACATCAACGTCTATTGTAATTATTTTACCCTCTAATTCGATTGGAAAATCATTTAAAATTCCATACGAATTAAAACCTCTTCCATCAAAGGCTTTTAAATTCATGGGAGATTGATTGATCGTTGAAGAATCCGAAGCTTTCCAACAGGAAATGGACATAGTACATGTCCACACTCCTTCGTAAATCACTATTTGAAATCTCGTCAAGTTTTGACATGAACTAGTATCTAAAAAGATAGTTGGTGCAGGACACACACAATATGATTTTCAAGATTGAAAACAATCAAATTGGAGTCATGAAAATCTACTGCTCCCATGGTTGATAATAATAACTTCCTTTTTGTTGGACAAGTCTATAGAACTTCAAGAGTCGACATTGTCGAAGGTGACGTAGCCAAAACTTCGATGATGTTATAGTTCTAGGCAACCCTAGCATCAGGGTTAAAAGCTGACTTTCGAAGAATACCCTTAGCAGGTACACGAATTATCATATAAGAGTTTGGTTTTCCAATGTGCAATGGTTCAAAAGAAGGAGTAGATGTGGAAGTTTGACTAGCTAGACTGGATTCATCTCCATCGTCAACAAGACTCTTTGATGTATAATATTTAGATGTCGTTGCTACTATAACTTTGGAAGATATCATCATGATATTTGCCGATGTGGTTGATGATGATTGGTCACGAGAAACCATTTTACTATCTTGGGAAGGAAATGGATCCTTCAGAACAGTGAGAGTGGGTGAACTTTTGACAAATTTAGAAACTTTGGGACGATGTGGGCACTCTTTGGTGTAATGATCTTCATCACAAATTATGCAAGGATAATGAGATTTCTTCTTTTCATCAAAGAATTCATTCTTGTTTTATTTCTCCCTAGAATGAGTGCCTTTTTTAGCTTTTTCTTTTCACTTTTTCTTCTTTCTGGATTTCTTACCTTTGCCAGTAGATGATTCTATGAGGTTAATTTCTGAAGTAATTTCGGGAGAAGGATATTCTTTAGGTGAATCAAATATAGCTGAAATCTAAATTTTCTTAGTATTTTTCTTTTTGTTCCTACATTTTTGGCTCACAGAACCAATCATGCCATCTATGACATGTGATCCTATTAGGGCAGGATTAGTTTGACTAGGTCGGGGTAAATCTAGGATCTTTTCATACAAAGTAACATATTGAGTATAAACAAGATCAAGCTATTGAGCACGACGAATTACTAGCTTTTCAGTTACAACACCTCCTTTGGCCACATCTTTAGTTATTACTAGTAAAATATATTTTATGACTTATTACTTCAAAATCTGGTTTGGAATATCAACTTTAACCAGGCGGCGTCTTTGTCGCCATTCATGAATGTGATCTCAGATATGCATTGATGTTGTCTACTTTAAAGAATTTAAAAGTTCGGTTCCATTATCATATTGAATGGGAAACTGAAAATGGGTCAACAAAGCTGTAGCGAGGGAATTAAATGTGGTGAAGGAAGTGCGCAGTAATTCTACATACCATTTGGTTTCTAAGCCGATTAAGGTTCGTCGAAAAAGTAATAATCTAATATAATTGTTGATTAATTAGTTGGACGCGCAACAAAGATGATAGGTCATAACATGGTTTGATGGATATTTGCTTGACTTACCTTCAAACTTAGGAATATCATTGGGAAACTTAGTAGGTGGTATCATTGTAAAAGCTTTTAAAAATTTTTGGACAACCCGCATGGTTCCAAAGTTTTTATCTTAAACATGGTCAAGTCATTTTTATGTTTTTAGAGTCTAAGTAATAGGGTTAGAGTCTCATTTCCATCATCAAATAAATTTCAACAACCATGTTTGGCCCCTTATGGATATAATGTCATGTTTAAAGTTTCATGTGTCTGGTCATTTCAAACTTTTGAACGCGCTATGAAACTGTCTAAGCATTGTCATAGTTCAAAGTCCTGAAATTACACTACATGCTCTACGAAATCAGGGATTCGTAGTTAGGTGTTTTCATAGTGCAAAACCTCGAGTTTACATTGGATGTGCTACAAAATCGGGGATTCATGTTCAATCATGTCTAGCTATCAAATCCACTAAAATCTATTGGATTTTCAACATCTTCTGTCAGTAGATGAACCTTACCACTCACATGCAGCAATTCATATCCATCATTAGATTCGTTAGGGGTCACTTGTCCACAGTCATTTCAAATTTCAAAAAGGGAAAGGGTTAGTTGATCTTGGTCATATCTGTGTTGATCTTGATCATATTCATGCAAGAGACACTTGTTGTTGTTCTTAAGTTCGAAGTAAACAAGCCGAAGGTAAGCAGAGATCAGAATTCTTCCGCAGGTTTCAAGCGAGGAAACTCTTAATCAAAATCAAGCGAGGCAGCTCTTCAATTAAGCAAGGCAATTTTCTCCAAGTTTTCCTATATATAGGGATTCCAAAGGAGAAATGTCAGAAGAAAGAAAGAATCATAGGTCAAGCTGATGTCTAAGAACTGAACCTGAAGGCTTAGATGTTCTCGCAAAGGATAAAACAATGGAAGAAGCCTTCAAAAAAGTAGGTTGATGGAGGTTCTATGAGAAACTATAGGGAGGGCATAGCCAGGTCACCAAAGAATTTGCTCTAAATTTCATAGGTTTACATACAAAGATTGGAGTGTTAGAATTGCCAATTTCTCCTGAAGTGATATCTTTAGTCACAAAAATTCCTAGAGGTTAGGAAAAGTGGTTTAAGAATTTCAAGTTTGAAATGGCACCCTGCAAGATATTCCTGAAGCCAGTGTTTGTAGACATATTTAACTAAAGTAGTGCCAAGGGGTTATTCCAAGGATTGATATGCCAACTTACTCTCATGCATACAGAGGTACTTCACCTGTGAAGGGAGATACCACAAGGTGTATTCTTATCATTTCAAACTCCTATTGCATTTCACTGCGATAATATCTCTAGATTTACCTTTCTTTCTATTTTGGAGCTTAGGCAAGATGTCTGATAAAATACAGTTGAAAAAAGAGGCATGTGAAACATCATTGTTCCATCACGCCTTAGTTAAATTAATGGTATTGCATGAACTTTAGAAGGTAGATAGAGAATGGTATTCATTTCTTTTTATGTCTGGCTTTAGAGCTGAAACAAGACTTAGCCCTAGGGCTAAGGAAATATCATCACCAGTGATTAGTCACCATGTAGAAGAAATATCAAGTAGGTTTGTTAAACTAAAGGATAGAAAGTAGGTTGAGGAGCCAGTAACTAGAACACCATTGGCTGTTCAAGATACTCAGCATTCACAAAAGAAGAAAGCTCAAATTAAGGAAGCACAAGAGCAGTCTATTGGTGAAACGGTCCAGAGAAGGGTAACTAGAATTCAAATAGCCAAAGAAAAGGATAAAACAATGGTCATTGATGAAAGCCCAGCCTCAAAGGGTAATTTAAATGATCTTTTTGAGGCTATTGACATTGAGGAGTCCTCTTTGGTCCAAGAAGACTTCATTGAATTAGGTGAGAGCAAGTAAAAGAAGATGAAATCCTCCAAAAAGTTACAGCTTGATGATCAGGTTTCAAAATTTGTTTTTAAGCATACAAGGCTTGTGACTAGGTTGTCCAAAAGGCTATATGAGGTAGAGCCAGAGGTAAGTGAGATAGGGGAGATATCAAGATTTTGTGAAGAGCTCATAGTTCTAGTAGTGCAACCATCACTCATGCACGAAGATGATAGAAACAAAGTAGTTGATACGCAAGAAGAAGAAAATAACTTCAAGGAGCATCATTGAAGACCAAGACTGCACTGCAGGGGATAGTTTCCTTGCTTTCAGGATAGATGAAAGATAATTTATTGAAGGCCAGCAGTAGGGTTATGGTCATCACCAAGGTCGAATTTAAGGAAGAGTAGCTGTCAAATATCAAATTTATTTCCTAGTTTAAGTTGTTACCATCATAATAAGGAGTTGTACTCCTAATTGTATTAGGACTCTAATTCTGTTAGATAACTGCTACTTGTAATTAATAGTTTGTATTAGGAATGAATATGTGTCAAGATAGGAAATTTGAATTCCCCTCATGTTGGATCAGGGAATCCAAGATTGTAATGACAAATCTATAAAGGACAAGAGGTGGAATACCTCATGGTTGGAAATTTTCAAAAGAAACAAGCACACTGTGTTATTGTAAGAGATTGTGCGTTTTATGTTAATATAGAGATTTTGGCTTCACTACTCAAGATTGAGAGAGATTTTTAATGTTTGATTGTCTCATGGCCTTTTATATCTACCTATTTGTAGTGGTATGAACAGACGTTACATATAATTCATCTATAATGCTCTAACTTCCTTCCTGTGTTTATGAACTATGTTCCTTGCATTATGACTCTATTTTTCTAATATAATAAGACTCTTGATGCCATAACCTCCATGTTAAGTTGATCTTTCTATTATTAATGAAACATGCTTAGACTCCATAGCCTAATGGATGTTTGTTGATTGGTATTTCAACCATTTATACATTTTCATTTGTTATTTCCATAGAGTTAGCCATCTAACCCTTAAATTGAAATCTTTAACCCAGTGAGAGAGCCCTCTCAGGTTGAGGAGGCTAAGCCTTAGCCAAAAGTTTGTTTGAAACAATTACTAAAAGTCTTCCTGATTTGTAGCCTATTAGGGGCTGATTTTGTGATAACAGTAGGAATGGCTGGCCAAAATAGTAAATGATGTGGTGGATCATTAGTTAACTAAAATAGATTAGGAAAATCCAAAGTTCTAATGAATGACAACTAGTAGTTAGCATCCTAAGATGGATGTTGATAACCCTGAGGGACAAGTCCTATACAGGGAGGAGGATACCCAAGATATCTTGGAATAGCCTTAGAATTTGGAATCTACATACCTCTTGGATATCTAGGATGAGCCATACCATATTGTGGTTGTATAGGTAGTTGAAACGTATGACCTAGGTATGGTTGATTCTGAAAAGGGAGACTCTGACCCATTTTTCCCTGAATGTACAATCATTGAAAGGGTTGATTTTGAAAAGGTTTATCTTGGAGAAATTGAGCTTGAAAAGGTGGACCTTGAACAAGCTTACTATGGGGTAGACCTTGGGAAGGTTTCCCTTGAAACAACACTTTCATATATGGGATGTTAAGTTGTACAACAGGTATTTGGGGCATTGACAGAAATGTAGGAATAGATTGAACACTAGATGCCTGAGATAAAGACTGAACAAGGGGTTGTATCGTTACTTGTGATATAAGTGGGACAATTATCTACATTACTCCTAGAATGGGAGTTTGAGGCAAACTTGAACTTGGGTTCTCAACAATTGTTGGTATAGTAGACTGTACCAAGGTGTCAGGAGTACTCCAGATAGTTTGTTGAAGTGCTTGTTGGGTAGGTGTCAATGGATAAACTTGGACATTTGGTTGCATTTGAAATGGTAATTTTTCTATAGGTTGTCTAATAGGTTGAACGGGTTGATACACAAGCACTTGAGAAGCAACTAGAATTGACTACTGATTTAACGAAGGGTTGCAGATTGTGTTCATTCCAGGGTAAGGCATTCCAATGTTGGGTTGATGCATACAAATTTAACCAAAACCGGTTTGATGCATTTGAAAATAATTGAGATAATTTATGGAAAAGGGTTTCCCCCTAGCTGTAGGGTAAGATCAACCTAAAGGTTGACCTCCGGGTGGAGGATATGATGGTTGGCCCTGAGGTGGGTAATAAACACCTATTGGATTAGTTTTGGGATTGCCAACATTACCATGAATCATATTAATAAATTGTTCAGATGTGAAACCTTCATTGGTAGAATTAATTACACCAATTGACATGTTTGAAGACGAGTTTTAGGATGAATCTCCTAAATAAGATCCAACAAGAGAGTGATATATAGGCAATAGGAAACCACCATATAATGTTGACTTTGGAGAAGTAGAAAACATAGATGTGTCTGATGAGGTACTTCTAGAAGGTATCATAGACTAGTTGAAACCTGGTACGACAGAATAAGGAGGGGTGGAGTATTGGGGAATCCCTTCTTAAAAATTTCAACGGTGTGAAATACCAAGGGTCACAGTGAAGAGATCTAAACAAAAGCTTTGATATATCTGTAGGTTCACTGGTAGAACTATTGGTTCTTCCTCTTCATTGGAAATAAGCTCTTCAATGCTAATGAGATGAGGAGGAAGGCTATCAGTAATAATAAGTTTCACATGTGGTGAATGTGGAGGATCTCAAATATGCATTGTACCAAGTGTATAAGTCTCATTTTCATAAATATCTTACTCAGGTTCATCAATCTCTGGTTCAGAAAGGGGATTTGTATCTAAAGAGTCTCCAGTATCTAATTTAGTTTGAATGAGTTTAGTAATTTGTAAATCAATTCCTTCTTAGTGTGATGTTAATTTCTGAGTTTGATCAGATTCAGTTTATGTCACTTCAAGGGATAAAATAGTATATGTTATCGGGTGATTAACTTCAATTCCTTTTACATCAGAGTCTATAATAGTAGAAGTTTTAGTTGATGTTGTAGTTTTGGATCCCGATGATTTCGATTTTTTGGCTTTTATGTTTTCTAACTGACTCGGTATATACTCAAGGGAGTCCTCGAGTATCCTACGTGATTGTCTTGGAAATTTCGCCACAATGAAAAAATTTCAATTGATAAATTACACAATATCTAAATTACACCTAAAGTCTCAAAAAAGTAAAAAAAATCAACAGAGAAAGTAACACATGCTAAAAAGTTAAGAGTTCAAACCATACAAACTAACTCTTCACGTAGATCAATAATTACTAGTTGGTGATGAAATCCAATGTTGCAGTGATCTAGGTGAAAATATTTATACAAATGAGGGTTTGGAGCTAGTTACCCTGACAACCTTCTTAATAAATGCTCTAGTGCAAGTAACTCTCCAATAAACCATGTCAAGTAAAGATTACCCTCCAAATAATCTAAGTGAGTCTAGTCAATATATATTCCAGGTACAACAGGAACTTCCCTCTATCATGACCTTAGGTAGAGCCCTAGGATTATAGTGACTAAGCTCACCAAAGACAACAATTTTACCTTGGGGCACAATCGCAGATCGAACATACACGCAAGGGCAAAGTAACAAGATTAATCCCCTTGAAGGTTCCTCCACATGATCAATTGGAGGTTTACTTTAAAGTGACCCCAAATACCTTTTAGTATCATTGTAATACATCCAAATCACTATATCTAGGCCGATAAAATGGGTATGACCATTTCACTAGATTCGACACGATTGCATGCTGAACTCATGTACAAAAAGAGCTTCCGAGAGCAAAAAGGAAATAATTGGATTTTCTATCCCTAACTCAAGATTTTATTGTTCGTTTGTAGATTTGGAAAGTTTACTTCCTTCCCTATTCCATAGCCCTACAATTAAGATGTTGTAGGTGGAAAGAGCCCTAAAAAATGTAAAATTCTAGATGAATTTTAATTAACACTGTATTATTAAGGTTTTCTTTACTCAAGAGGTTATGAAGGTGAAACTTATGATGTTATGAAATGAGTCTAAATCTTAATGCACTAAAAAATGAAATAACAACTCTCAAATTTCATGAAATCCTATTTAGAGAAAAGAAATTCTTCTTTGATTTTTCAAAATGAAATGCAAAAACTCACAAATTTTCCAATTTTTCTAAAGCAACCAATTTCACTTTAATGTAATAAAAATGTAGGAAACAAGCCAAATTATAGATTTCCCTCAATGTCAAATAAGCCAAAATACTCTTTATATCTTATCACTCAAAACCTTCAAACACACATAAATCAATAAAGAGAATTGGAGAACACACATTTTCCCTATGAATACTTTGATTTAATGATAATAACAGTGTAATTGTGAGAAATTTCAAAGATGAAAGCAACACTTTTCTTTATCAAGTAAAAATGATCACAACTCCTTCACAAAAGCACTAGGTCTCAAGAAACCCTAATTTGCAATTCAAAATGAGTTTGACCACAAATAAGCAAAAACTAAGGCTTAACTGGTGTATTTGAAAAAACAAAATAAGAATATCATAAACAAAAGGAAAACCAATCTTGTTTTGATCAATAAACAAATCAACTAGGCAAAAGCAATCAAATGAGTTCAGAAGAAACACAACACAGTCTAAACAAAGATAACGACCTTCTAGAAAGATAAACTTAGGTTTGGGTTGAAGCAAAAGCTATATTTTCAAAAATTCTCAAGGCCTGTGCGAGTAAGTAGTGCAAAACAGAGCACATTTTCCCTGTTTCTAAGGATAAGGTAAGGTATAACTGCACTCTGTCAGCAAACGAAAACAACACAGGGGTAAAAAATTCAGGAAAAAATAAAAATTCAAAGAATTAACAGCACAGGTTTTAAAGGTGATTAATTTATAAACACTCAGGTATGGTTAGATCAGAAGAATCATAAAGAAAAACTAAGGAAAAATATGAGAATAGAGAGTATCCCTAGTTGTGTCACCAATTTGTTACACCAAACAAATCCATCTTGTGGAAAAGAGAGATCTCCCTAGATCCTTGAAGGAAACTAGAAACAAGCAAAACAGTTGAACTAACCCTTTCCCTAAGTTGAACTTGTTTGAATTATAAGAATTAAAAGCTAATGGATGAACCTCTTACCTATTTCACGAAATTCTCAACGAAAATAACTTCAATGCTTGATAAGGCCTGCAAGCATCGACCATAAGAGGATGAAAATAACATGCAATATAATAATCCAAACAACTTAACGTAGTGATAAAGGAAATTAGGAATTGAATTTTCCTTAATAAACATTATAAACAATTATAAAACATTCATCATTTCAATAAGACAAATCAATGGAGAAAGTGTTCATTTGTATTAATCAAATACCAAGAGGAGCCTTACAACCTTTGCCTTGATGCGCGAGGTTCCTCCCAAATGCCTTTAATCTCATCCTTAGATGACAATCTTTCCAATATCAAACCAATAGCATAAGTTTGTCTTCCTTGAGTTCTGACCTCTACAACCCCTCTACCCTCTAGTCATTTTATAGGCCAGGAGGAAGAAGTTTCAAATCCAAAAGAGGAGGATGAGACTCCTTAATTGAGGGATTAGGATTCCATGAGAAAAGGGATTAAGAGGCATCACCTGAGATTTATAGTTTGAATATGCATCACTTGGAAGCTTTTAGTTGGAAAATATTCAACCAACTATGTTTTTAGAATGTACTTTTTATTTTTACTTTCTTGAATTCACTTGCACAAGTTTATAATGGCAGAGAGAGTGCAGCTCTATGCTGTTCTCAAAGTTAATTTTAGCGAATGCATGGGAAACTCTAGAAAAATTAACACGTGTAACTTAACTGTAGAAATTTCGAATAATAAACACATATTCAATGGAGATTATCCTTATCATGTACTATTGCGGAATACATACACAATACATAATCTCATCTATGTTGATCATCAATATAGCAGCATCAATAACAATAGAACATCAAGAGCATGCACACATTAACACAGTATGTAACCTGGGGAAAGCTTGCAGCTGAAAACCCCACACTATCTGTATATTAATGATTGAGAACATGTAACATTACAATAGTCAATACTTCTCACAAGTATCCAACACTATCTCCACCTGTTACACACAATACAGCTTAGATATAATCTCCAAATCTATTCCACTGCTTTCCTGCCTCCATGCTTCATACCTGCACAAGAATAGTGAAGAATGGTTGAACGAAACTCATATTTACATCAAAAGAATCATCACCACTGGGAATCAAGTGAGTAGAGGCTATAATCACTTGGTATCGGCCAATTCCATTCGCATAGCCATATCCCATTGATGTGCAAATCCTCACGGCACAACTAGCCACAACTTCGATTAGCAATTCTGATCCGTTCTAACACCTTGTCCCTGACTGAACTGAGACATGCACTCGCATTGCAACTGAGTTAACTGATGTATTCTTTAGTTGCATTATGAGTTAATAATTAGTTTAACAACTCATCATAAGTCTATTTGCAGTTAGACTAATTACAACTAGTTTAACCAAGTCAAACTGAACACAACTCCATCAACTCCACAATCAACTCCACCAAACTCAACTGATTGAGTTCTAACTGAAGTCATGCATGAAACAACTCAACTGACCCAAAAGAAAACATATTTCCTTCTAAAAGCTGCATGTGCCACATCTGTAGCTCAAACTGAAGTGCTCCAAGAGAATAAGATAAAGTTTATAGTCTAAATATTATTATAAGCTAATAATATTTGACTGCTCTATAATTAGACTTGACAGTGTCACCGCTGTTGTCTAAAAATAGAAGTCCATCTATTTTTGCCAACATGACCAATCATCCATAAACAGCATCCTGCAACTCATATACATGATCCATATGTCTAAAAATAGACAGTCTAAAAATAGACTTTGCGCCATGATTTGCCTACGAGCCCACTTAGTGAAGGTGACTCTTTTCACTAAGCTCCATCATCTTGTTGCAATCTCAACACTACCTCTCGACAAGATATGGATTATCAACAACCCCTATCCCGTCTCAGTGGTATTCGAATTTGCTCTTGGTGAGAGCTTTCGTCAGAATATCAACATTCTGATCCTCCCTTGGAATGTATGAAAGTAACATGATCCTCCGATGCACACAATCTCTAATATGATGGTACCTGATGTCAATGTGTTTAGATCTATCATGAAATATAGGATTAGCTGAGATTTTAATGCAACTCTGGTTATCGCAGTAAAACACAGTAGGCTCTACATGAGAACCAAAAAACCACTATCTATTGGGCTTCCTGCCCAATCTGCATCTGTGAAGCCACATAGCTTCACCTCATCCTCCTGTGTGTACCACAATCCATATCCCGATGTGCCTCTCAAATAGTGCAATACATGCTTTCCCGCCTTCCATAAGAGCTTGTTAGGCTTAACCATAGCTTGTGAAAGCTGGTTAACTGCATAGCATATATCGGGTCGTGTATTGACCAAATACATCAGTGACCCCACCAACTGTCGATAAACAGTGGTATCCACTTCCTCTCCCGAAGTGGCATCCTCCTTCCTCCAACCTCCAAGAAGAGGAGTATCAACAAGCTTGCAGCCATGCATGTTGAACTTCTCCAGTATCTCCCGAGCATACCTACCCTGAGAAACAAACAGTCCACCATTGCACTGCCATATTTCCAATCCTAGGAAATAGTGAAGGAGGCCCAAGTCCTACATCTCAAACTCCTTAGCAAGATCATCCTTGCATGAAAATATCAACAACTCATCACCCATTAGAATCAAATCATCTACATACAGTACAATGATAAGCAACTTACCCTCCACCACAATCTGGTATAGCTTAGGATTTGCCTCACTCTTGGAGAATCCAAGTCTGGTGAAATAGTTATCTATCCATGTGTACCAAGCACGTGGTGCTTTCTTCAACCCATAAAGCTCTCTCTTGAGCCTGCACACATGCGACTCGCTGCTAAAAGCCTCAAGGCCTTTGGGCTGCTCAATGTACACCTCCTCCTCAATGATTCTGTTGAGGAACGCATTCTTCACATCCATCTAATGAATGTGCCATCCCATCTGTGCTAAGAGAGCAAGAATCATCTGTATGGAATAATACCTTGCGACGGGTGCAAAGGTCTCCTCATAATCGATCCCCTCTATCTGTGAAAAGCCTCGAGCAACAAATCTTGCCTTGTACTTCTCCACACTCCCATCAGCTGCCTACTTAACTTTGTAGGTCCATCTTGAACCCACCACTGATTTCCCTTCCGGTCTAGGAACAATCTCCCATGCACTATTTCTGACAATAGAATCATACTCTTGCACCATGGCGTCTACCCATGTGGGATCCTCCACAGCTTCCTTAAAAGACGATGGCTCAGTCACAACACACTTGATCATAAGAGCCATGTATCCAGTGTATCGATCAGGTGACTGTCTCTATCTACGTTGGGCTGTAGGTGGTCCTACAACTTTCTCTGCATCTTGAGCCAGTCGGTCAGCTTCTGTCAAGCGCTTTTGCCCTCTGATGGTTGGCGCTGCTTGAGTGGTCTCTTCCACTCCATGAACCTCGTCCTGTGGCTGATCCACGCCCTAAATCTCATCCTTAGGAGCTAATAGCTCCTCATATACATGTAAGTGTAGCTCCCTCTCAAGCGAACACTTCATGGCTTTCTCCTCCTGAAATTTTATATCGCGTCGCACAACAGTTTTACCACTGTCTGGAAAATACACATGATAGTTGTGGGGTGTATCAGTGTATGCCACAAATATCCCAACCTCTGTGGTTGGCTCCAACTTCTTCCTGGCATCCTTCGTCACATGCATGTAAACGTTAGCACCAAAAATCCTCAAATGAGAAAGATCAGACTTGTTACCAGAAGAAGCCTCCTTGGGTGTACTCATGCCAAGTATCTTATGAGGACAACGGCTCTACACATAAACTGATGTATTGCATGCTTCCGCCCACAAGTGAAGGGGTAGCCCTTGATCATGCAACATCGCCCGTGCAACACCCATGATCGTTCTCTTCTTCTGCTCAACTACACCATTCTGCTGTGGGTTATGGGGAGCTATGAGCTCTCTTCAAATCCCTTATGCCTTGCATAAATCCTTGAACTCGTCTGAGATGTATTCACCACCATTATTGCTCCTAAGAGCTTTCACCTTCTTCCCTGACTCCTTCTCGACCAGTGCTTTGAATTCACAGAACTTTGAATATGTCTCGCTCTTCTTCTACATGAAGAAGATCCAGCAGTTACAAGAGAAATCATCAACAAAAATCACATAATACCTGTGTTTTGCTATCGAAGCGACTGAGAAAGGTCCACACACATCTGTGTGAATTCTCCCAAGGATCATCATGGTGCAACTATCCTTCTCGTGAAAGGTGGCTTTCAAAAACTTCCCCAAAGTACACCCCTTGCACTAATCTGGCTGAACAAGTGTGCCTTTAGGAAGCCCTGTAGTGATCTGCTATAGTATCTTCAAGGCTCCATGGTGAAGGTGACCCAATCTCCTGTGCCACAACTCACCATCATCCCGGCTCACCAATCCTTCTGCCTTGCCTGCCATTGTTGCGCATCCATCTACATGCAACAGATAAAGGTTCCTTACTTGAACCCCTATCTTCCGGGTCTCACCAGTTGTCTTGCTGCACAAGAAAGCTTTTCCCTTGCTAAACACAACATCATACCCCTTTTCTTCTAACATCACCACAGAGATAAGATTCTTCTTCAATCCTGGAACATGCACGACTTCCTTCAATATGAAGGGTTTACCAGACTCCCTTTCAAAGGAAATGGTACTGATACCGGTCGCACTGTATCTACCATCATCACCCATCTTGATGTGCACTCCAAGATCTTTGTCCTCAAGATCAGAAAACAAATCTCTATCTCCTGTCATATGAAAAGACGCACCACTCTCCAAGAACCACACCAATCCCATCACACTTGAAACCAAGCATGCGATCAATGAAAAATCAAGCTCAAATTGTGAGGCTAGACCCTCTCCTACTGCAGATCCAACAGCTTGCTTGTTCTTCTTCTTCTGTGGACAATTAGTGGAATAGTGTTCGTGCTGGTGACAATGAAAACACTTCACCTTGGACATGTCCTACTTCTTACCTTTCGCACCAGACTGAGAAGCTTTCTTTCTCTTCCCTTTCTTTTCTTTAGCAGCCAAAGCGCAATTTTCTTCATCAGCTCCCTTTGATGAAGATTCGTCCCCGGTACTCCGCCTGATCTCCTCCTGCATAGGATCTGACCACAGTCTTTCCCATCCTGGAAATTTCTCCTGACCATTGACAGAGTCCTGATAGGAATGCCAACTCTTTGGAAAACCAAGGAGAGCCAAGCTCACCAAGTCCTCATCATCGAAAGTAACCCCCACACTTCCCAGCTCATCTCGACACTGAGTGAACTTTGTGAGACACTTGCGCATACTATCATCCTTCTCGCATTTGATGTTTCTAAGTTTATCTTTGAGAGCCAGCTTCCTCTGATCGCTCTTGCTTTGGAATAATTCTGTTAATGATTTCCACAACAAATATGGAGTAGCCTTTCCATGGAGGCTAGACACAATGTGATCCTTCACGCCCTCCAACAGAATCCTTCGACATTTTACAGTCTTCTTTTGCCAAGCATCAGCGTGAGTAGCATCAGTAAGCTTTGGGACATCCATCTCTATGAACTCCTTCAGCCCGCTATCATCCAATACTGCCTCCATCCTATCCTTCCATGCAATATAGTTTGTACTACCCTCAAGGGCATACTCCAATCACAATCCTGTGAAAGATATCTTAGTTTTGACACCAAGAAAACATTGCTACAAATTCGAATTCCACCAGCTCCAACTCAACCGCTTTCAATCTAGAATTCCTGAGAACAAGGTATCTATTTTACAGAGATCGACTATATCGAAATTCACCAAATATCTCACCTTCCAAAGGAAGGATGAATCCAGAGGCTACCTGGCTCGATTACAGACTCTGCCTGAAGAAATAGAATGTAAACACTTCCTGAATAGTAGATCTGATGATCAACAACTTCAATACCATGTAGAAATTTTGAATAATGAACACATATTCAATGGAGATTATCCTGATCATGTACTATTGCGGAATACATACACAATACATAAGCTCCTCTACGTTGATCATCAATATAGCAGCATCAATAACAATAAAACATCAAGAGCATGCACACATTAACATAGTATGTAACTTGGGGAAAGCTTACAGCTGAAAACCCCACACTATTTGTATATTAATGATTGAGAATGTGTAACATTACAATATTCAATACTTCTCACAAGTATCTGGCACTATCTCCACCTGTTACACACAATACAACTCAGATCTGATCTCCAAATCTATTCCACTTCTTGCCTGCCTCCACTGCTCAATACCTGCATAAGAATAGATGAGAATCGTTGAACCAAATTCGTATTTACCTCAAAAGAATCACTCACACTGGGAATCATGTGAGCAGAGGCTATAATCACTTGGTATCGGCCAATTCTCATTGGCATAACTCATTCCCATTGATTGTGCAAATCCTCATGCACAACTATAGTCACAATTGATAGCAATTTGATCCTCTAACACCTGTCCCTACTGAACTGAACATGCACTTAGATGAAACTAAGTTAATTGATGTATTCTTTAGTTGCATTATGAGTTTAGTTTAACAACTCATCATTAGTCTATTTGCAGTTAGACTAATTACAACTAGTTTAACCAAGTCAAACTGAACACAACTCCATCAACTCGACAATCAACTCCACCAAACTCAACTGATTGAGTTCTAACTGAAGTCATGCATGCAACAACTCAATTGACCCACAAAGAAAAAGTATTTCCTTCTGAAAACCGCATGTGCCATATCTGTATCTCAAATTGAAGTGCTCCAAGAGAATAAGATAAATTTTATAGTCTAAATATCATTATAAGCTAATAATATTTGATTGCTCTATAATTAGACTTCACAGTGTCACGGTTTTTGTCTAAAAATATAAGTCCATCTATTTTTGCCAACTTGACCAATCATCCATAAACAACATCCTGAAACTCATAGACGTGATCCATATGTCTAAAAATAGACATAGTTTAAAAATAGACTTTGCACCATAATTTTCCTACGGGCCCACTTAGTGAAGGCGACTCTTTTCACTAAGCTCCATCATCTTGTTGCAATCTCAACATTAACTAGGTGTGAGAACGATTTTGCCCAAATTTCTCATGAACTTCAAAATATTTTGGCTTGTTTGACTTCTAAGCGAGTTGGTTCAAACATGTTCACGAATGGTAGAAACACCCATAAACTGATTAAGTGTCATGGCGAAAATTGACATGTAACACAGCCCCAGGCCACATGGCCTCACGTGACGAGCAACTAGACCTAAGGAAACGACATGCTCATTTGGTACCACACCCCGGGTTCTGCGTTGTCCAATGTGACCTGTGGTAGTTAGTTGGGGGCTCGGCCAGTTAGCCCCAACCCCTGGCCACATGGCCCCCATATGACCGCATTTTTCAGAAATGGGAGTTAATGGACAATTTAATAGCCCAATAATTTCAATTGTTAGGCGGAATTGTAGTTCAGGCTTGAATGTTGGTTTCGGGTTTGGGGTGCTCAAGTGAGGTTTGGGCCGAATTGTAGGATGACTAGGTATGAAAATTGGGAAAAACTTGGAACAAGCATAACTTTCTCAATTTTTGGTCAAATGAGGTGCAGAAAGAGCCTAGATGGGAGGTTTTGACAGTTATGGATTCATTGAAGACATTGTTTTTTCATTATGATAATTTTAAAGACATGAAAACACAAATTTATGCACTTAATGAAGGAGGCCCTGCATTGGAAGCTAGAAAAGGAGATTTAGCCCAACAGAGGGGTGAACTTCTTTATTTTGTTTATTGTTATGTGTTTCTAATATGGTATTTTTTTATCCATTTTGGCTATTAGCTAAGATTAAAAATAATTTGTTTAAGTGTTTAGTAACTTTATCCAATACTCAAAATACATAAAAATCTCACATGCAATTTTTATATTACCTTCAAGTTTCAATTATAGATCATTTATAGAGAAAGGAGGGAATCCTTCACTTACTATTCATACTTTTATATCTTATATTAGAGATGTGACTATAAGATTGCAATAGTCACCTTTCTCTCTCTCTCTCTTTCTCTCTCTCTCTCTCTCTCTCTCTCTCTCTCTCTCTCTCACATATTCGTTTGTATTGTTTCTCTGTTTCTCACAATAACTAGGGTTTCTTAGTTTTCTTGGAGTATTTTGAAGCGTAAGATTAGGGACTCATCCTTTAGATATATGGATATCACATTTTTCATATGAAACCCTAGGTTGCACTTAGTGAGGAAGAATCTTCTACTCGCTAGGCCAGGATTGCAAAGGTCAAAAATTCCTAGGTTACAGGGTATGATACCTCCTCTAGAACAATAGTTCCTACTTCAAAGCCATTGCACAACCTCACCATGGTCATAACCATGGCTATAACCTTAACAATAATAGCTTAAAATCATATAATCTAATTAGGCGTCCCACCTCATGAACAACCTATAAGTACCACTAAAAATAAGAAAGATATATATTCCTAGGAATAACCCAATCCAATGTACCATATTGCTATCGCATAAAGATGTTGACCTTGTCCATTTTCATGGGTGATCCTCCTTAGGCGAGAGAACAGAGATGAGAAGTGACCCATATCAACCTAAAGATAGAATACATTCATTACCTACCTGACATTACCACCAGACCATATCCCACCAGACATTGAGTTGTTATCCATTATGGGTATATGGGAATCCATAGTTTGTTGAAAGGTTGAAGCGTAGCATAGTTGATATTCCAGGCTGATTTTCTTCCTTCTATTATCGGTAACTCACATATATAATGACAACCATCTACATAAAGATGACAGGTCACTGTTCACTCTTTTCTCATCCATAAAACGTAGGGAATAAAGAGAAAAAAATAAAAACACAAAAATACATGTGAAAAAACAAAATATTTATAATCATATCAAAACAAGACTAAGTCATCTTGAATTTAAAATATTTAAAAGTATATCAAGGAAGAATAAGTTCAAGTCATCTTGAATTTAAAATATTTACAAGCATATCAAAATAAGACTAAGTTAATCATTAGAATGATATTTAACATTAATGTTTTTTTGGAATAGAGAGATTCATATATGAAACATCAAGTTTAACTACAATGGATAGTATTCTCTCTTCAAAATAAATTACAATGTTTTCAATTTGTTAGCTTTAGTGGAAGTCTAGGAATAGTGAGAGTGTTAAACCCAGAATACATAGAAGATAAAAATAGAATATGACTCTTAGGATAGTATGGAGGATGATAATAAAATATGACCATTAGGAAAGTAGAAAGGATAGCTATAAATATGACCATTAAGATAGAGATAAAATGAGTTGTCTTTAGTAAGACTTTTTGGAAGCTTTTTCGGTGGGTTTTCTGGTCTAATTTCTCTAAACTTTGGCAGAAATTTATTGAAATGACAAGCTTGATAGGTAATCCCTGCACAATTGAAGTGTCCTACAGTTTTTTAGGGTGTTGAATCCATATATAAAGTAAAAAAATCCTTTTTAAATAACATAAGTGAAGATTTCACCTCAAATGTTTCCACCAAATTCCAATATCGCAAAGTC
>APFE030487707.1:0-25509 GCA_000404065.3 Pinus taeda
GGTGTCCACAAGCTGCATGGGAACAAAGACATAATGCATTTTGAAGCTGACATGGGTTTTTCCAAGTGTCCTCTTCCTCGTTCACTGAATACTAGTAAATCACCCTTCAATAGGCCACCATATTTTACAGCCTATGGGTTGCGTTACAAATCTCTGACTCTGGTTATAAATTCAGGTTCCAAGGTGCACCATATCCATATATAGATCCCCATGACGTTTCCTCTTCAATTGGTAAGATGTTTTATAGGTGCTTAAACTCCTTAAATTCCCTTTGCTTCTGTTTAATAAATTGCAAGTGACTTTGCTGCTAGATAAATAGGTATAACCCTCAGGGCCTTTGGACACTCAAGCAATGGGAGAGGAGCATAAATGTTTGACTGTCGAAAGGATAGACTATGACTCAAATTGTTCTACTCGGATTTCTATAGTATGATGAATCTCCTATGGAGAGACTCAATGAGGATGGGGTACCTCATGAGGATGAAAACAAAGATCCCTTCTATGACGGTAAATTGAATCACAAGAAGGAGGCTTTTAATGAGAAAAAAGTATTTCATTCTATATCAAAATGGTTAGGAAATAGTAAATATGTTTCTTTGAAACTTCTGTCTCTATCATTTTGCATGTCAAATCAAGAAAGATATTAATATAGGTAAATATAATTGTAATAATGTCAATAAGTTATTAAGGAAAATAGATACTTGGTATTACTATAAGAACATATCATCAAAATTTATTTTATTATTTTATTTTTATTGAATTGTGAAGCAAACAAGGTCCAAGAAAGAAAGTGTCAAGTATTTGTGTGTTATTTCATGCTTATTTGTTGGATGTCATTTCTGGAAGGAGTTAGGGACAACATTATTAACATTGTTGAATGGAATAAGAAAATGGGAAGGTATTGCACCATCCTAAGCTTTCGAAGCTTTGTTTCAGGATTAGTCGGTAAGTTATTTCATTCTTATCGAGTCATTGTAAGCTGGGTTATATGGATTCTAGAAATGAGATCTCTCCATGTTACAACAACAATCATATTGTAAAGCTAAATGTTTCTTTTGTTAAATTATGAGAAATTAAAGTTTTATGCAAAGATATATGGAAATAGAGAGGTAAGTAGATAAATACTTGTATATTATTTGTGTTAAAAAAAAATAAAAATAAAAAAAACTTAAAAGAGGAGATATGTTAACATTTAGAAATCACTATCTAACTACACCTTAAGAATTTATTTCTAGTTCTATAATTGGACATAGTATAGAGTGAATCCAACTATTATAGATGTAGGGTCTTATAAAATCATGGACTAGAAAATGTTAGAGTAACCCCTATTTGTAATACAAAAAGTGAAACAATTTATAGATGAATTGTTATGTGTTTGGTTAGAACGGAATAGAAATTGTCTCTACTAAATAGATATATTGAAATATCACACTCTCAAAAGATTAAAATAAGCCTTTAGATCCTTTTCAGTAATAATTATGTAATCCCTTTTTCATTTAAATCAAGAATTAAAACATTAGTTTATAAAAAATTTAGGCTAATTAACACAATTTTCTTTTTTTAACTACTATATGGTATATACTTCAACTTCAAGCATCATTATCATTCAAGTATGGCCAAAGAAATAACATGAAGGAATAAGTAGATGCATTACATGGAATTTTCTTTACTTAAAACAAAACATGATGGGTGTCAAAGGTACTCAACCAATCGACCTTGTGGTTCACTACTATTCATGATTTTTACATGCTATCAATTGTTCTCATAATGTGACTTGGGATAATTTGTTAAACCGCTACCTCAAATAGTTCCCCCACCCTTATGCTTAATCCTATGTCCAATCCATGTTTCCTCCATGCATATAACCTCACATTGCTCCATGTGATAGACATAAGGTGGATATACATGATGTGCTTGGGGATTCGTTGGACCATATCAGACAATTGGGAATGTGGTCATCCTCAATTCACTTACTTGGTTTGATGTACGGACAACTGTGGATGTGGAAATCCTCAAATAGTTAAAAAAAAAACTTCTCTTGGTGCTCTAAAGCTTCTATGTATAGTAGGGTTTTAGATTAGGACTTTAATTCCCCATTTGTCTATTTGAAACCTTGTTACATAATTTCTTGAATATATAAATCTGTGACCATTATTTGGGACGAATTTCTATAGCTTTTCTTTTCCTTCCTTTCCTTACAATTTTATACTTGTGTCTTAGTTTATTTATGCTTTTCGTTCTAGTTTCAAAACTTTGTAGTGTCATCTTCCCACAAAATATGCCTAGATTGTATAAAATTGAAAGAATGTTCTACGATTTCCTAATCCGGCTTAAGAATTTATGGGTTCATTATCCATAGTCAATAATTTGATGATGAGTTACTAAGCTTTTGTAACTCTACCATGTGGGATTTAATGGTATTTGATGGAAGACTTTTTCTCTGCCAATTAACCTCTTTGACAAGCCTTCAAGATTTACATTTGTAATGTTCAACATCTTACAATTCTTTTAACTATTTCATTTACAAATAAGGGTTCAATTGACTTGTTGTAGGTACAACTTGAACCCTACTCTAACTATTTCCAATAACAAGTTTTTCAGAAAATATCAAGGTAATTTTCTTGTATACAATTCCAGGTATGAACCATTTCTAATTCCTTCTGAGTTTTGATAAGGTTTTATAGTAACAAAATGCTAAAACCACTAGATATCATTTTCTACTAAGACGATAAGTTGTTTGTTTAGAGTTTTTGGCTCTTTCTATGTGGTCAATTGATCTATGAGTGCGCTCTCATTGGCTCTACCATGAACATATTTTGTTTAGATGCCTCAATTGTGCTTTGTACAAATTTTCCCATTAGGTTTATTTAGACAAGAATTTGAATTTGAATTGATTACAATTCTTTGGTATTTGAGAAACAAAATAATGTTTGTAAGAATTCATGTTATATCATTTTCTTCTCAGATGATAAGTTGTTATAGAGTTTGTGGCTTTTTTATGTGCTCAATTAATCTCTGAGTCTGCTCTCACTAGCTCTACTAGGAACAAATTTTGTTTAGATGTCTAAATTGTACTTTGTACAAATTTATCCATTAGGGTTATTTAGAGAGGAATTTGAATTTTAGTTCGTTACAATGATTTGGTCTTTGAGAAACAAACTAATGTTTGTAATAATTAATGTTTATCACATAATTTATATCATTATAGAAACACCTACTCATGTGTTTGTACTTTATTATCCCTTGTCACCATTATGTTCTATTAGCATTCCTTATTCCTTGTCACCATTATTTATTTATTTTTTCTTTTTCTGAGACTATTTTCATGATCTTTTACCACTATAAAGATAGTCCCTACCTCTTTAGACCCAAGACCCTTTGTCCTTTAACAAGTCCAAAGCCAAATCTACCTAAACAAATTTTTCATGTAAATATTATACGCAACTATGACTACAGTGTTCCATATAACTTTGTAGCTCTCATATGTACTTTTGCGTAGAGTTTTAAGTTGAGAGTAATACCTTGTTACTAAATAATATGTCTTCAAGAAATATTACATTGTTTATGTATATTTTTGTAAATTATAAAGTAGTTGTTGCTCTGCGGATTAGTATAAAATGGGCATTTTCTCTCTCATAAATACTTTTATATGAAACACCTAGGAATTAATAGAATTCTCTATTGGGATGCATTATATGCATTCTATTCTAAATGTTGTACTACTACATCTTGTTCATCAACTAATTTTATATATAAATTTCATAGGTATAAATGCATAAATATTAAACGTACTACCATGCATGTTTCCAAAATAAGTTAAAATGTGCAAGTATTCTCTTTCAAATAGAAATGAAATAGTACACAATTATCTACCTTGCTTTTCTTCAAGCATCAACATCATTTGAAAAATGTATAAGGAATTTTACTAGGTTATTCATACATACTAAATAATATTACTTGAATCCCTTTTGTATTCCTTAGTACGTGTGCATATACAACCTGACCTTTTGTTCCTGTTCACCCAATATTTTTTTTCTACAACACAATAACATAAGGAACCTACTGGACTTAATTCTCATAACTGAGTATTCTTTCCACATAGTAGATGCACTTTACAAAAACATATAAACCACATTTCTCACATGTTATACGCAAATTATAGAATAACATATTTGTGCATTAGTGATACTTGGAAAATGTTATGTAACTAGAATTCTCCTCCCATCCAAATGAGTTTTTGTAGCTTCTCCCATCCAACTCCTCTTGTACCTCTAGTGGTTATGGTGTAGGTAATTTTTCTTTTTTTCTTTTTATTCCTTCCCCCATCTCCTTTTTCAAAACATTTTTTCTCACTGTCCCATACACACATGGAAGTTCCTTTCCTATTTTGTGTCTTATCATTAGTTCTTAGGCATTTTGATTAACTCATCATGCCTTTCTCTCCCGCATGATGTTTTTTAATTTTTTAATTTTTTATCTTATCAAAAACATGGATGTTTTTGTAATTTTTGTATTTTGTACAAATATTGTTATATACATATGACTGTATTGATTGACTAGGATCTATCATGCATGTAGCCATGATGACAATAATATCATAGGAATGTACATAACCACAGTTCACATAACAATCATTAACCATAATAGCTATTTGTAAAATGTAAAAACCTATACGACAATCTTCTCTTACCCCAAGGTCCAATGCTACAACCTCGCTCTAATAGTCTTCCTCTCCTACTCTATCTCAGCCAACATACCAACATCATGATGACACAAAATACATACAATGACCTCATGAACAACAACCCTAACCATGACAATGCATGCATAATAGCATCCATGTAGCCTATTCAGTCCAAGTGATTGAACCATTCTTTGATACCAATTTGTAACGACCCCTCCCACATTTACTCAATCTCACGAGCCTGCTAGGGTAAACATGAGACAGAGATCTACTATGGCATGGCCCAACCTCCTAGATTCAATGAAGTAGGTGGGGCCGACAACTAGAACTTACCACCCATAAACTAACATCCTACATGGCTTACAGGACACTCAAGGGCCAAAGAACCATCCCAGGTCACCAAAACCTAAGCTAAAATTATTTTTTAGTGACTGAGGCCCATAACCACATGCATGACAAGGACTCCATGTAGTTATAGGCTTGCAACGACATACATAAGCCTATAAGGGTGTGGTTATAGACTAAAATTTCTAGTTCAGATGATGCGGTCTTAAATTCTGAGTCACCATATCAGGCTAGCCTCTAAATCATTACCGAGATCTCAATGAGACTTTACAAAATTATAAATAACATAAGAAAAAATGCATTCATAGACAACTTGATCAAGGACTTGACCTAATCAGGCCTAACCATGAGAGTCATTTCATCAAACATGTGATGAACAAGTAATCTACATGTCATGAATGCATATATGAACACAGGAGCCTGGAACTTATCTAAGAATCATTGAGAAGGTTTTATTCCTTCTCCACATAGTTGAAATAAAACTTGTTATTGCACCCATTCATCAACCATTCAATATATTATAAAAACATGTTAAGATCCATAGGTATAACACATAATATGAACAACATATAACCAGAAAATAAGTGTCATATAGACCATGGAAACTCAGCCATAATATTGCCAACATAATCCCTACAAATATACATGAATCACAATAAGAGAATAACTCTTATTAACATATGAAAATACCAACCAATTCGGGTACTTCCACATACCACCTAACCATAGATTGGGGTGAAACCAAATATTTCTTTTAGCCAATCGCCCCCACGCCATATTCCAAACATCAATGTGGGATCACATGCAATAAACCAACACAAAACGAACCAGGGCTTCTATAGGACAAACCACCTCAACCCTCTACCACAGTGAGTCCACCTCCATGCTCGGACATCACTAACCATAACTATATTGGTCTCTACCCAAGTTGTCCAAGGCTCTAGAGTGTTTTTTCCTAACGTGGCTCTAAGAACTAATAACTCAACCCACAACCTTCCAGTGCTCTAGATTGTTTTTCTAACCTATCTCTAAGGACTAATAACTCAAACCACCAAGGGATCTAGAGTGTTTTTCCCAACCTAGGCTATAGGACTAGTAACTCAACCCAAGTTGTTCCAGGGCTTCCAAAGCATTTTTCCCAACCAACAAATCCAAGAACTAGTAACTCAACTGACAACCATAGGGAACATGAGCACCAATCATGAAACAATAGGTCAAAAAAACCCATAACGCCATGGTTATATAGGAAATGGAAAGGCAAGGCTGAAAACATTGTCAATCTAGGCATATCTCGATGCCAATGACATCACATAACCAAGACACCACATGCAAGTACCATGCATGCCAAAACTAGGAAGGAAGCCATGTATGCACCTCGATACCTGCAAAGCAATCCAACTGTAGTTGTTCATCCATCTAATCCCTTACACCTTACTACTTTCTTGTTCCTCCTTTCTCCAACACAAGTGAAACTAGAATTCTCTAAGAATGCTCTAAGTGTGCAAGAGTATGAGAGAATTAGTGAATAGAAGAGAGATCCAAAATTGAAGTAATAAAATGCTAACTAGTAAAGGCTATGAACTAATCCTCAAAAGCATTTTTATCATTGAGACCTCTAATTTCTTCAATTTACTTCATTTTTCCTCTAATTTCTCTTGCATGCAAATTTTGTGACTTTTCACTTTTGTCTTTTCCTATTTTCCTTTATTTCCATAATTAAATCCCAATTATTGCCTCTTTTCCTTTGCCAATTTCTATAGCCATTAATAAACCAAAATTGATGCCTACTATAGTGTTTTCCCAATATTCAACTTGAAATAAGTGTCCCATGACCTTGGTATTATATTTTCTTACATGGAAACTTAACCTGAGGTTGTTACAGATATTGGAAGCATGACGAGTCTCATTAGACCATAGTGGTCTTGGCTTTGAGGTTGAGTCCAACACAATAAATTAAAAAGTAGAAAGGAAATTATCTTTGTTCCAGAAGATAAATAAAAACCTGCACATTGACAAAAGGGAGACATGCAACCCAAATATTAAATCCATAAAAATCAACAACAACAAAGCAATAACGTTGGCTAAGAAAATTGAACTACCCAGAATTTAGTCCAATGTAGAAGACAAATTTCGAGGTAAAATGATATTTTCCGAGGATATTGTTTCACATGCACCAACTATGGCCACAGAGCAGAGAATTGTAGAGTCAATCTATCGTACAAGTAGCTCAAATCCAAGAGAAGACTTCAACAAAGGAGAAGCAGACCTAGGTATAATAATTATTTCTCTCCCCTGAATTATCAGGTGCAATTTTTTAAATGTCAAAATTTGGGGCATATAGCAGTCAATTGTAGACTTAAATAAAAAATGAAAAAGCATGTAGTTAAGAAAAATGAACAAAATCCCAAGTTGTAGAAAGAAAAGGGGAAAGTAGAGAAATGTGATATTGCTTTGTATTCCTCGAATGGTGGGATACATTGGTATGTGGATAATGGATGTTCTAGGAATATGTTAGGAGAAAGAAGAAAGTTTTTGGAAAGCAACTATTGAAAAATGTAATGTGACTTTTGGCAACAATGCTCCTAGAAAAATAATTACAAAAGGAGTGGTTAGTCTCTCAAATGTCAAAGGTAAAGCCAATTTTTTTGATATGTTGATGGGCTGAAGCATAACCCGCTAAGTGTATCTTAGGTCTATGATAAAGGTGTTGATGTGATTTTTAGAGCCAAAAAATGTCAAATTAAGTCCATAGGTACAAGTGAGAAAATTGTTGAGGTTGTGAGAACAAACAATAATGTCTATGTGCCCAAAGAGAAAACGGAAAGGTGTTCCTTATCAAAGATAGATGAGAGTTAGGTATGGCACAAAAGGCTTGGACATTTGAATTTTGATAAGATAGTCAAGCTAAGCAAGAAGAATGTTGTCAAGTATTTTCTTGGGCTTTCAAAACCAAATAATACAATCTGTAAATCTTGCAAACTACGAAAGCAAGCTAGAGTTCCATTCAAGGAAAAGGATAAATTATCATCAAAACCATTGCAGTTGGTACAAATGGATTTGTGCATACCATCCAAAACACAATAATCCATAGGTAAATTATAATTTGCGTTAATAACTGATGATTTCATTAGGATGATGTGGGTTTCTTTCCTTAGAGAGAAATACTAAGCTTTTGATAAATTGTAAGAGTTCAAAGCCTTGGCTGAGAACAAAACTGATAGAAAAATCAAAGGCATAAGGTATATGACAATTGAGGTTTGTTCACTTCAAAATATTTTTATGAAGTCTATAAAAATAATGGCATCAAAAGGAAATTTACAATAGTTGACACTCCCTCACAAAATGGTGTATCATAAAGAGAAAACAGATAAGTAGTACAGTTAGCTAGAGCAATGATGATCGAAAGGAGTGTTCAACAAAGGTTTTGGGCATAAGATATTCATACAGGAGTAGTTATCCTAAGAAAAAATAATTTTAGAATAGACAGTGACAAAAATCCCTATGAGTTGTGGTATGGTATACTTAAAATAGTCATACACTTTAGAATTTTTAGTAGTAGATGCTACATCAAGGGAAATGACGAAAAAATTGGCAAAGTTGATGCTAGAGTAGATGAAAGCATTTTTCTAGGATACTCATACAATATAAAATGATTCATATGCTAAAATAAAATCACCAACAGGATCATCGACTATATCAATGTAAAGGTGGATGAGCATGTTGATCAAGAAGAGAAACAACCCGCAAAAACTAGTGTTGATGAACTAGTGAGCATTAGTGAGGAGCATCCTGAGGTAACTACAGAAGAAAGCACTGAAGAACTCTCTAGTCCTAAAGATAAATATCCTCTAAGGTATGTACAAAAACACCATAGTTGATCAAATCATTTCTGAATTAAATTCTAGAGTTAAAATAAGAAGGAAGCTATGATATTCCCTCACACAGGGACATGTTACACTCCTATACATGGAGGAACCAAAATATGTTGTTCAAGCTAGTCAAGAACGATATTGGTAAAATGATATGAATGAATAATTGGATCAAATAGAGAAAAATCAGACTTGGGAACTTGTTCCAAGCCCTACTAACAAGAATTCCATTGGCACAAAGTGGGCTTCTAGGAATAAATTAAATGATCATGGAGAAGTGGTAAGAAATGAGGCAAGGTTGTTATGCAAAGACTATGCTCAAATATAAGTTTCTATTTTGATGAAAAAATTCCTCTTGTTGATAGATTAGAAGCAATCAGAATGCTTTTGGAATTTTCTTTCTTTAATAAATTCAAAATATTTCAAGTGGATGTCAAATATACTTTTCTTAATGGAGAGCTATAGGAGGAAGTCTACACAGAGCCATCATGAGATTTTCAGTGGGTTGGGAAAATATATTATGTCTGTAGACTTCAGAAGGCTTTGTATGGTCTCAAGCAAGCCCCTTAGTATTCCAAGCTAGATAGCTACCTTCTCAAGTGTGGAGTCGAAAGAGGTACAACTGACAACAACTTATATGTCAAAGCAAAAGATAGAAAACTCATTTTGGTGGTTTTATATCTTCATGATATCATATTTATGAGTAATTAAATTTTTTTGACCAATGAATTTGTAGCTGATATGAAGACCGATTTGGAGATGCCAATGCTTGGAGAGCTTTCTTATTTCCTTGGATTGAATAATGTGAAAACACCCAAAGGAAATTTTATCTTTCAAATCAAGTATCTCAAAGAAGTGTTGAAGAGACTTGGCCTGGAATAATGCTCTTTAGTGAGCACTCCAATGGTGAAAAATTGTAAACTTAGCAAGATGGATGAATCTATAGTAGTGAACAAGAATTTATATAAATCCACCGTTGGTAGTCTCTTATATTTGACAATGTCAAGACAGGACATCATGCAAGTCATTTCTATGGTTGGAAGATTTCAAGAAACTCCTAGGCAATGCCATCTATTAGCAATCAAGAGGATTCTTATTTATCTCAGAGCAGCAGAGGATTATTGTCTATGGTACTGTAAAGGTAAAAAAAATTATTCATTGTTTATACTGATGTTGATTGGGCATGCGATGTAGATGATTGTAAAAACATAAGTGGTGGTGCTTTCTTTCTTGGAGAATGTCTAGTCTCATGGTTGAGGAAGAAGCAGGCTCCCATTTCCTTATCTATAGTTAAAGAAGAATATATTGGAACACCTTCTTGTTGTGCTCAACTATTGTGGATGAAGAAAAACTTACAATATGTACAAGTATTCTATGATCAATCTATACCTGTCATCTGTGACAACACAAGTGCAATTAGTATGTCCAAGAATCTAGTTCTTCACTCAAGAAAAAGTGTATTCCAATAAGTATCACTTCTTGAAAGAGAAAGTTACAAAACAAGTTGTGAAGTTGGAGTATGGTCCTACAAGAAAATAAGTCACATATATATTTACAAAGCCACTCCATAGAGAACAATTTGAGTATTTGAGGAAAATATTAGGCTTTTTTCCTCTCACCTCCCCACACTAGCTCTTCCTTCAAGAGGAAGAAAGGCAGTTATTTTATTTTCATCATATAAAGGTGAAGCTTCCAGGTCCACATGATGAACATGATAGATAATTATTGTTTCCAAAAGGAGCATGGTGACAGGGGGAGGATGTTGGTGTCTTTTCCATTCATTTCAAAGGGGGAGTGATAATGGTAATCAAACAAGCAAATAAGGGGAGATATAATATTGTTTAGATAAATAAGGGTCAAGGTTCAAGGTGTTAGTCATCTAACTACAACTTAAGGAGCATCATGAGAAGTAGCAGAAGAAGTGGCAAAGAATAAGAGTAGTACATCTTAAGGGGAGCAACACTCAAAAGAGACAATCATATCTCCTCAATAATGTTTTGTTTCATCTTGGTGTTTCCGTCAATGGCAAAGGGGAGGGAAGTTGGAAATATGCTTCCATTGATGTCAATGGGATAGTCAATGATGGAAACATGGTTTCCATTAAGCATGGAAATATTTTTTCAAGAAGTGGGAGTAGGTGGCACAGGTGTTAAACTGGTGTCTTAGAAGAACATGTTCCAAGCATAAGAAGAAGGGTCAAGGAGAAAAGAATATCAAGGTGGTTGAAACCATTTTTCATGTAGAATATAATATCAAAGACTACAGTAGACCCAACTAACTAGAAAGTTCTCTAAAAGAGATTTCGAATGGAATAAAGAATTCTGTAAAGTGCATTCCAGATCAAAAGATAGAGGCAATCAAAGTTAGGCCTACAAAAGTAAACGATGAGAAGAATCGAAGAACCCCTAAACCCTGGGACCCTAGAATCCCCTAAAAATGTTGAGCTAGGGTAGTAGAAGTAAGCCAAAAACCCCGGAGGCTTGAAACCCTAGAACCTCATAAAGAATATTAGAGTGGCGTAGTAGGGTTGGAAGCTCGTAGGCCCAAAAGACTTGGAAGCCTGGAAGCTCATAACATTTTAAGAATTGGAATTTCAAAAAGTGTTGGTCACTAGGGAACCTAGGTTCTACTCTCATGATAGAGCATATATATGAAAAACATGCAAGGAAATCAAGGTGGGCCTTGCCCAGAAGCCTGTGAGTTTATAACCTCTTTGGAATTAGAATTTCCAAAAGCGTCATGAAGAGGGACTTAAGTGGTTGATCATTTTGCTAAGAAATAATACCAAGGGAATGTAGTAATTATAAAGGGAAATAGGCCCTTCATAGGCCTTTAAATAGGCTTAGAACCTAATGGATTGGTTGATGCTCGCATGTATCATTCCTACCATGAAAATCAATAGGTTCTAGAGCAAAAGGGGCTAAAGGCCAAATTTCTCAATTTTGGCAGCAATTTATTTTAGAAATTAAAAAGGGTCATGAAGGAATTTGGGCACATAAAAAAGTTCTTAGGCATGATGCCTGACTTGGTAGCTATTTTAGCAGTAGTGATTATTATTGAAGCCTTTGAGCTTTGGTATGAAAAATTAGACAACTATTTTTGGAATAAGTGGTGATGCAACACACACATGGATAATTAAGTTGGAGGCTTTAGTTCAACAACACATGAAGTTTGGAAAGTAAGCCAAACATAATAGGAGTTGGCAGGTCAATTTGGAGATTCTGGTAAAACTAGAGGTTCACCAAATTTGGAAAATTCTCGCAAAAACTTTTAACTCACCAAAATTGAGGAAAATATCACTTTAACTCATAAATTATTGAAGCAATAGTTGAATATAAAAATAAGACTTAAAGAATAGGTTTAGAGGAAAATTTTTGAACTGAAAAATTGGAAAAGTAAGAAATCCATGTAACATATCAATGAACAAATTAACCAAAGATTGAAGCTAAATTATCAGTTTAGAATTCCTTAAAATAAGAATTCGAGTAGCAGAGTTGAAGCGATGGGATGCAAGAATGTGTGTCGCAGAGTGTGTGAGAGTTGTTGCTGCAACATAATGTGTGATGGTTGTAGAGTTGCATAATTGTTTTGTTATGACACCCTTTTTCCTCCATTTTTCTCTTTTTCATCATTGCTTTCAACTCAATAAAAGCAGTAAACCATATACTTTGATAAGGTGAAAACTCTTATATTTATTATTTTTCATATTCATTAATGTGCCTTATTGTTATGTTAAAGATTGCATTAATTACAAAATTAACATGATTTGGGGCTCTGGTGCACTAATGAAGCAAAGAAGCATATGGATAGATGAGGATCGATCACCTCATGGATCTCCTCCTAATCTCTTGAGTCAATTCACTGAAGGAATCACACAATAAAGCAGTGGAAGGCATGGGCCAAATACATAGCAACAGAAGTCTAATTGCATCACGTTTCTTCAATTTCCTTTCCAAATAGCAAATCAACTAGATAACGCTTTTTCTATTTAGTTTCAAATTTGAATAAGGATTGATTAACAAATTTGTAGCCATAAAAGTCTACATGGGCCAAATACATAGCAACAGAAGTCTAATTGCATCACGTTTCTTCAATTTCCTTTCCAAATAGCAAATCAACTAGATAACACTTTTTCTATTTAGTTTCAAATTTGAATAAGGATTGATTAACAAATTTGTAGCCATAAAAGTCTAAAACTGTTGATCATGCATTTTATATATAAGTATGTATCCTTTGTAAAGGATAAGAAGGAAAGTAATAGTTAATTTATGAAGAATTGTGAAACGGACCTTTGTTCTCATATTGAATTAAAGTTTCCTTTCTACGTTTCGATGCATATGTGAGCATTATTTACACCTACTCGATGCAGATGGCCCCTACAAAGAGTCGAGGTTTTAGTTTATTTCATTTCATCGCTTGTTGTTGTTTACATTTAATTGCTTTATGGTGATCACATTATCACTGCATTCTAGTTTAGTTTCCTTCATTTTTTTCATCATTTTGTTATAACTGAGTTATTTCATTTATCATTTCATTATTTTGTTTGCACTTACATTTCTTCACAGTCATTTAATGGTTTAGTTCTTCAACATTTTTCGCTTAATTACAACCAATATTTTTTATGATTTTAGAATTAGAACTTTTATCTACTCTTTAGTCAGCAATTAGAAGATTACTTTCATGCTCTTTAGAATCAGAATTTGTATATATTTTGTCCACAAGTTTTGAAGGATCATTTTCTTTCTCTTAGAATAGTTTAAATTTCAATAGATTGTTTTATAGTAGCAATGTGTTTAGATAGGTTCATAATTTTAGGATGGTTAACATAAGATATTTTAGGATGATACTCAATATAGATATGACCTGGTAGATTAATCTAAAAATAGCTTAACTTCCACTTATTAATTTGTAGAAATATAGCTCTAATCTAATAGGAATCTAGATAACAACGAAAATCCCAAAACAAACATAACCATCATCTTACAAGCTAAAAGAAATGCTTCTAGCATATAAGTTTCACCTGCACGTCGTAATTTTACCAACTTCAGTCGATAATTTATTTTTGCAATTTAAGAAAATTAAATTGACCAAACATTTTGGCACCATTGCCGAGGACGTGTAAATAGAAGCCTTATAAAAAATCAAATAAAAAAATGATATGCATAGGAAAAGAGACTCTAGATGTATGTTTGTAGGCCGAGGAAGAAGTTTAATTCCTACATCATCACTCACTCCACCATGAACTCGTAATGCCACACCACCCTCACAAACTCGAATTCCATCCATAACAGGCTAATATAGACTTCCTGAAGTCTTAAGATCCGAATATCAATCTAAATGTTCACCAACTTCATCAACATAAGTTGTAATCAAGTAGATCCTACATATCCAAAAACTTGGATAATTTTCCTATCTTCAACTAGAGAACAACTTCTAGCTTAAGAGTTGGAATTTCCTACTAAAGAAGAAGAGGAAGAAACTTACTTCAAACCATTGATAGAGGACCAAGAAGAACTAGAAGAAAAGATAGATAATCCTGTTGTAGAACTAGATATCTATTCTGAGGAATCCATCATGGTTGAAGAAGGAGAAGGAGAAGTACACAATGTCAATGGTGAACAACATAGGATTGAAGGAGGAAGAGGAGGAAATAGAGGAGGTGGAAGAGGAGGTGGTAGAGGTAGAGGAAGAGGAGATCCATAACCTTTTGGATTCCCTATCCCTGATGAGGATACAACATTAACAATGAAAAACATCTCGCCTTCTATCCTCCCCAATTTTCATGGAATAATAAGTGAAGACCCAGAGACATTTCTCTTTAAATTTGAAGTATTATGTAGATCATATGATTAGCTGCATGATGCTCAAAAATGAAAATTGTTCCCTTCCACCTTAAAGGATTTAGCATTAAAATGGTTTATGAGTTTAGGAAAAAATTCTACAAGGACGTGGACACAAATGAAAGATGAATTCTTGGAGAAATACAAGGATTCTTGTATGCCTCATAGCATTAAAAATGTAGTCTTCAAAATGGTATAAAAAGAAGATTAGAATCTTGAAGATTTTGTCGAAAGATTTGTTTATAATGTCAAATGGGAAAAAATGAATAATCTGGATGAGGAAACTTTCAAATGTCTCTTACTCAAACCCATTAAAGATGATTCAATTGATCTTATCAATCTAATGGGAAAAGGAGATATTTTTTAGTTACCATTTGCAGATATTTGTGATCTATGTGTACATATTTCAAGAGGTAAAGCAAGAACAGGGAAAATTTCAAGGGGTCTTGTTTTATCAAGAGTAAACAAATCTCCAGCCAAGATAGTAAGTATTGTAGAAATAGGTGGTCTTCTTGATAACTTTAAAGCAAATTTTTTAGGGAGTCTCAATGAACAAATTGACACCCTTAAAATACAAAACAAGCAAAAAGCTGAAAATGTTGCATTATCCGTCTTTTGCCCTAGGTGTAGAAAGAAACATGCTCTAAGAGAATGTCCTTTAGATTTAAAAATCATAGAAACTTGTGTTACATGTGCACAAAATCATGATACAAAAGAATGTACATCTATACCAGGTCTTAAGGTTTTGTTTAGTGAAGAACGAATGCCAAATTAGGTAGACCCTCTTTACTTTATTGCCAAAAGACCATGGAAAAATCCTCAAACAAATCAAACTCAAGGTTTTAATACTCAACAATATGCACAATCTTAAAAAAATAATTTGAATCAACGTATGTCATGGCATCCTTGGGCTCAACCATAATCTTGGAATCAAGGATGGAAAAATCCTTATGGAAGATATTCTCAATATCAACAATCTTTGCCACCTTATCCAAATTTTCCACCAAAATACTTCCCTCAAACCAACCAGTTACCACAAGCACCAAGCTCAAAATGCAAATCCACAAATTTCTTTGCCATTTTCACAAAGACCAAATCAATTACCCGTTCAACCACTCCCAAATCCAAACAATAAAACTTCAGAACTTGTTTACAACTTAGAAGGACAAAATCCTCAATCCTACATGATAAATCCATTAGATATGAACAATGTTGAATTAAGGTCTGGTAGAGTATTAGAAAGGAAGAAACCATCTGTTGTTATTCAAGAAATTGGAAACAATTCTAAAAAAGATAATAATAACTCCGAAGAAGATATTTCGCTTGCTCAGAAAGAAAATATTAAAACAGAAAAAAATCTTACACATTCTAATAATACTCCATTTATAGAACAACCTTCAGTATTTATCTCAAGGCCACATTTTCTTGAAAGGTTTAAAATTGATAAAGGAGCAGGAAAACAAATCATATTTCCTGATTATGATATGTTAGATGAATTGGAAAACGTCTATATAAAAATTCCTTTATTACAAGAAATAAAAGAAATACTAATGTTTTACAAAAAAAATTAAGGAATTAAGTACTCAAGGATCGGGAAGAAAAAAAATAAAAAATAAAAAATTCAACTAGTCGGAAGAATTACAAATATCATGATGGGGAAGACAACAATTCAAAAATATTTAGATCGAGGAAGCCCCATTTTGAAAACACACATCAATGGAACTTAAATACCAAGCACACTGATCGATCTAGGAGTGGTCATAAACATAATGAGCAAATAAACTATGGATAAATTGAAGCTTTCTAATATTCAATATACACCAACATTGTTACAATTGGTAGACAGTTCTTTAATTAAACCTGATAGTGTGTTAGAGGATATATATGTATCCTTAGATTCTTGGAAATATATTGTTGATTTCATGATTCTAACACCCAAGAATAATTTAAGAGGACATCCATTAATTTTAGGAAGGTCATGCTTAGCTACAGCTGATGCTTTTATCAGTTGTAGATCAGGACACATGTTTACCTCAGATGGAAGCTCAAAAAAGAATTTACATTGTACCCACCTGCAAAATCAATGATAGAAGTAGAAAATGAAGAATTCATAAATGATGATAATGATATACAATCAGTTTTTACTATTGTACAAATAAATGAAGAGGATCAAATTTTAAATTCAATAGAAAATAATGAACCCTATTTATATTGTGACAATAGTCAAAGTTTTAAAGAACAATGTAATATTGAATATATATCATCTAGACAAATGTCTTTACATTCTATGGAAAAATTTGAAACTCTTCAATAGAAATTTTTCCAGGAAAAATATTGAACATCAATAAAAACCTGGAAGAATTACAAAAAACGAAACTGGTAGATATATTGCAAAAACACTCTTCTTCATATGCATGGGAATACAATGATATGAAGGGAATTTATCCTAAAACTTGCATGCATCATATTTATATTGAAGAAAATGTTAGACCAGTTCAACAACCTCAAAGAAGAATGAATCCAATCAAAAAGGAAATTGTTAAAGAGTTATTGTAGAAACTGTTAAATTTAAATTTCATTTATCCAATATCAGATAGTAAATGGCTTTCACCCCTAGTAATTGTTCCTAAGAAAAATAGAAAATGGAGAGTATGCATTGATTACAGGGAATTGAATAGAGCAACTTTGAAATATCACTTTCCATTTCCTTTCATAGATCAAGTTTTAGATAGATTAGTAGGAAAAATATATTTCTCATTCTTGGATGGTTTTAGTGGGTATAATCAAATTCAAGTAGCACCTCAAGATCAAGAGAAAACCACATTCACTTGTCCATGGGGAACTTATGCTTACCAAGTACTTCCTTTTGGATTATGCAATCCCCAAGCAACATTCCAAAGAGTAGTATTAAGAATTTTCTCTGGTCTTATTCATGATTGTGTGGAAGTGTATATGGATGATTTTACAGTTTATGGAAATTCTATTAAAGAAGCAGTTGAAAATTTAGAAAAAATTCTCATAAGATGCAAAGAAGAAAATCTTTCATTAATTCATAAAAAATGTTTTATGATGTTTAATGAAGGAATTGTTTTAGGTCACCATATTTCAAGAAATGGAATTAAGGTACACTCATCTAAGGTAGAAATTATTTCCAAATTATGAATCCCAAGTTGTCAATGATGTGTTCGGAGTTTTCTTGGTTTTACTGGATATTATAGAAGATTCATAGAAAACTTCACAAAGATTGCATCTCCACTCTTCCAATTACTCACCAAATAATGTGAATTTAGTTGGAACTCTGATTGTCAAAAGGATTTTGAAACTTTGAAAAAGGAGATCTCTGAAGCACCCATCTTAAAAGGACCTAATTGGAAATTACCTTTTCATATATCAACTGAAGCTTTAGACCCAGTTCTAGGAGCTTTGTTAGGACAAAAAGACCTCACTCCTTATGCCATTTATTATACCAGCAAAAATTTAACTCCTGTAGACCTAAACTATATTGTAACAGAAAAGGATTTTTTTGGTGTCATTCATACCATTAATAAATTCAGACATTACATCACTGGCTACAAAACTTTCATTCATAAAGATCATTATTCCATTAGATATTTAATGAATAAACCAGTTACTAATGGTAGAGTAACAAGATGGTTATTATTGCTACAAGGATTCAATATCACCATTCTGGACTGACCTGGAAAAGCAAACACAATTGTTGGCTTTTTATCTGGAATTCAAAATGATAACAATGATACACATGTAGATGATAAATTTCCCGATGAATATATTTTTGCAGTGTCTACTAAATCACCTTGGTTTGCAGGTATCACCAATTATTTAGCTACAATGAAGTTACCCTCCTATTTGTTTCCTAGAGAAAAGAGAAGAATGATCCAAACAAGTGAATCTTGTTCATGGATAAATGAAGAATGATAGAAGACAGGACCAGATCTCATCATCCAAAGGTGTTTAAGAGAAGATCAAATACCTGAGATACTTAAAGCATGCCATGATTAACCATGTAGGGGCCATTGTGCTGAAAAATAACTTCTTATAAAATTCTCTTAGGATATTATTGGCCTTCCATTTTTAAGGATGCAATGAAATATGTTAATTGGCGTGATAGCTTTCAAAGAATGGGGAAACCTTTTCCTTCAGATGAAATGCCACTACAACCTCATATACTCATTGAACCCTTTGAAAAATGGGATTTGGATTTTGTTGGACCAATTAATCCATCTTGAAAACAAAAAAAATATATTTTTATATCTAGTGATTATGTTACTAAATGGGCAGAAGCTAAAGAACTTTCTTTTTCTACTCAAAATGTTGTAGTTTCATTTCTTTTTTAGGATATTTTTACTCATTTTGGTGTCCCAAGAGAAATTGTAATAGATCAAGGAAAGAAATTTACATCCAGAGTAGTGCAAGAGATAGTGGAAGAATATAAAATCAAGCATCGAAAATCTACTCGATAGCATCCACAAGAAAATGGACAAGTATAGTCTTCCAAAAAAGTGATTGAAGAAATCCTCACTAAGACAATTCACTTGCACATAAGGGAATAGGAATAAAAGATTCCAGAATCTTTATGGGAAAGAAGTCCTATTTCCAATTGAGTTCCAGATTCAAACCTATAAGACAACAGTCAAGTTGGGACTTGACTTATCAGAAGCACAAAAGAAAAAAATGACACAAGTCAATGAGCTTGATGAAACAAGGCAAGATGATATCCAAAAGACTAGTTTAGTCCAGCAAGAGAGATCCAGATGGCATGATAAATACATCAAAGAAACAAAATTTCAGCCAGGAGGCTGGGCATTACTCTTTGATTGAAAGTTAAAAAAATTCCAAGGAAAGTTTCATAGTCACTGGCTTGGGCCTTACGAGATTGAAAAATGATTTTGATAATGGAGCAGTAAGAATTAGGATTATTTATGAAGAAAAGGTGCCTCTCTTAGTGAATGGACATCGACCTAGGACCTATCATAAGCCAATGAAAAAGGAGGAATTTGTAAATATTTTCCAAGACAACTCTGATTTGAAGTTGGTCAAGAATAATTCTTCTTCTTCTCCATCTTTATTTTATATATATATATGTGTGTGTGTGTGTGTGTATAAACATGAAAACCAACAATTGTTGGCATGTTTATGCAGAAACTTCAAGATGAAAACCAAGATTTCTTGGCATCATAAATTTTCTTTGTATCCCATTTTTTTTTATCCCTTTCTTTTCAAAAAATACAAATAGCTACAGAATTAATGATTTTTTGCAGCTCTAATGAATTTTTGTAGCCAATTTGATAGAAGCTTATGATGATACGATTGAAGGAATGATTGACTCCCTCCACTATAAAGTACCTGAAGAGAACCTAAAATGAAACCAAATGTTAGCAAGAAAATGATTCAAAGGTATGCACTTCTATAAGAGGGACCAAAATATTACATATATGAATTATAATACATAGTACTACCAAAACTCAAAATCATTATTGCAAAGAGTTGATTGTGTCATGTCAAATCATGTATAATCGACCATTCACTCCACGTCATCATAACTCATATTCTAATCCATTGAACGAATCACTCAAATCAAAAACATGAATGATCTTAATGATTAGATTATGCCTCATTCCCTTATACTCTCACTACGTATGCTCTCATTATTCCATCATGCACACTCTCAGCCTTTCCACTCTGAAAACCCTACCAAGCCATCCTAGCTTGTCAAACAAAACAGTTTTTGAAATGAAGCTTCTCAGCAATGGGAGTGATACCAGAATAGATCCAACAGGGAAGAAATGTTTTGAGGAGTATCCACACACAAAATAATTGTTGTAGAAAGCATAGTGGCTAGAATTTGTAGAGACATTTGATGGCTTCCATAAAGAAATGACCAAATCCTTCACCAGGGAATTTGATGGAGTCGAAGTGGAGATAGGAGACATCAAATTCATAGTAACAGAGTTATTTATAGCTGAAGCCACTCAACTTCCTCGGATTGGAGAAAAATGGTTCAAGAATAGAGGTATTGAAACAAAGGATTTGAAGGTTTTCTTCAAGAAACCAAGCATGGACACCACCATTTTCAAGAAGGGAATTCCAAGCATAACATTGAAAAGTAAGTGGACGAATTTGCTTCTAATAATCCAAAAATTTGTTACCCGTGAAGGAAGGTTTGGATGTATTTTTTTCTATAATATTCGGTTGCCAATGAATTTTCTTGATGAAAATGAGATAAATCTTCGATATTTCTTGTTGAATAATCTTAAAAAGATGTGATTAAATGTTCATAGGATAATTTAGCTCATAGACAATACAATGTATCACCATGGCCTAGTCAAAATACTTATTTAATTTCATCTTCAAAACATAGGTGATAATTTGGAAAGCTTTTTAGTAAGAAATCACCTTCAAGAAGAAACTCATGGGAAGCCAAACATCAACAGAACTAATAGAGGAAGGAAAAGAAAAATGGATAGGACACATGAACAATAACCAACAATAACCATAGCAGCCACATAAACTGTTAGAGGGTGACATCCCTCTTATAGAAGTTTTAGGGAAAATAAACAAATTGAATGTTAGAAGAAAGAAAGCCAGTAAAGGGACAAATATTTCACCGCAAACAGAGAAGCCTAAAATGGGAAGGAAGAAAACTCAAAATACCCTTGTCATAGGTCTAAGAGGGAGTACCATACTCAACTTAGCAAAGGAATTACCCTCAAAGAGCATAGAGTATATCGATGTAGAAATAGAAGAAAACTCAGAGGCATAAGAAGACTTAGGAATTTCTTCGAGAATATCTCCAAGGGTTTCATCATCGAGGGTTTCATCACCAACTGTCACCTTGTCTCCTCAGATTCCAAGACGAAGAACACCAGAAATTGATCTGGTGGAGCAAGAGATCTATGATTATATTGAATCGGTGGAGAAAATGGACGCATCAAGAACATCAATTCCAATTCAAGAGGAAGAAGTCAAGTTTAATGAAACATAAGAACCTCCAGTAATTAATATATTAAAATAGGAAATATTCGAACCGGAGACGTTAAACAGATACATTAAAAATGAAAATCAAGCCTTGAAAGCACAGAATGAAATCCAAATATCTAAGAGTGACAACCTCTTTTTACATCTAAGTCTGTGTTTTAATAAGAACAATAAACTGAGGAAGAAAAAATAGGGCTTTATAGAAACAAGTTATAAACTTGAAATACAAGATTCTCATGAGGAAACCAAGTATGCAAATGATTGGAAAGAAAGTGAAAGGGATGAATTTAGATGTACTGGCAAAAGTGTCCAAGAAAATGTAGTAGTTCAATAAATATATCAATTTTGTCTTTTGTATGAGAACATAAAAAATATTCAGTGTGGGGGAATGTAGAGTTCCATAGTTGTTTTGTTTTGACACCCTTTTTCTTGCATTTTCCTCTTTTTCATCATTGCTATCAACTCAATAAAAGAAGCAAATCATTGCTTTTGATAAGGTAAAAAATATTATATGTCTTATTTTTCATATTCGTTAATGTTCCTTATTGTTATGTTAAGGATTGCATTAGCTACAGAATTAACATGATTCTACAGCTATTTTACAAATCTGCAGCCACCTCCATGTTTTGCAGGGTTCCGGTACGACAATGAAGCAAAGAAGCACCTGGGTAGTTGAGGATCGGTCCCTCATGGATCTCCTCCTATTTGCTCGAGACAATTCACTGAAGGAATCACATAGTGGTGCGGCCAAAGGAACTGATCAAACACATATTAGCATAAGTCTAAATGCATTAGGTTTCTCTGATTTTCTTTCCAAATAGAAAATCGATAAGATAATGTTTTTTGTCTAGTTTCAAATCTGAATAAGAATTGATTAATAGACTTGTATGCGTAAAAGTCTCAAACTGTTGAGCACGCATTTTATATATACGTATGTATCCTCTATAAAGGATAAGAAGGAAAGTAATAGTTAATTTCTGAAGAATTGTGAAATAAACCTTTGTTCTCATGTTGAATTAAAGTTACCTTTATGTTATTCGATGCGTACGTGAGCGTAATTTACACCTACTGGATGTGGAGGGCCCTTACAGATAATCAAGGTTTTAGTTTATTTCATTTCATCACTTGTTGTTATTTTCATTTAATCACTTTCTGTTATCGCATTATTGTTGCATTCTAGTTTAGTTTCCTTACTTCGTTGTTTTCATCATTTTGTTATAACTTAGTTATTTCATTTATCATTTTGTTATTTCGTTTTGACTTACATTTCTTCAGTCATTTAATGGTTTAGTTTTTCAGTGTTTTTTGCTTAATTATAGTCAATATTTTTATGCTTTTAGAATTAGAACTTGTACCTACTCTGTAGTCAGCAATTAGAATGTTATTTTCATGCTCTTTAGAATCAAAATTTGTATATATTTTGTAGACAACTTTTGAAGGATAATTTTCTTGCTCTTAGAATAATTTGAATTTCAATACTTTGTTTTATAGCAGCAAGGTGTTTAGATAGGTTCATAATTTTAGGATGGTTAACATAAGATATTTTAGGATGATACTCAACATAGACATGACCCAGTAGATTAATCTAATAGTAGCTTAACTTCTGCTTATCAATTTGTATAAATATAACTCTAATCTAATAGGAATCTAGATAAAAATGAAAATCCCAAAACAAACATAGTCATCATCTTACAAGCTAAAGGAAACGCTTCTAGCATATATAATGCACCTGCACTTCATAAGTTTACCAACTCTGGTCAATAATTTATGCTTGCAATTTAAGAAGATTAAATTGACCAAAAAATGGTTGTATGCATCAAGGGTGAAATAAAGACCAATATTTCTATTCGAAATGTGTTTTAGAGATGCATATAATGCATTGCTAATTGGGGTGACAGTGTTGGTGTCTTAATATTCAATGAATTGTTCAAGGTATTCGTGATTGAGGAAATTGTTTTATTTTCATGGAAGAAGTGGAATTAATTGTTTATAGTATGGAAATGGATGAAATATGAACTAGTAAGTGTCAAGAAAATTGTATCTTGCAATATTAGGGGTTGGTGCTCCTTTTAGTGGGTGTTCGTAAATATTTTTAGGTTGTAGTTCCATTCGGTTGTAGTTTATAAATCAGGGAGTTGTAGCTTCCTTTTGGTTGTAGGCAGAGAATTGTAACAACAATTTGTAGCTTTACTTGTGATGCAATAAGAGAGAATTCTTAAAGAAATTGTTTGTTCTTTGTGTTCCATTGTGAATTGTTGAGGCTATTTCCTATCATGATTATTTATTTGATGAAAATACTCTATGGTGTCCTAGTTATCTAATACAAGTAAAAGAAAGCTTTTTTTTTAAATTGTTGAAATTCCTACAATATTGATTCTGTTAGGCCCCTATACTACTAGTGTAAACCGTTACTGTTATTAGTAAAACCCCCTTATTATATTGATGTACCCATGTAGTGCCCATATTGTTACTATTGTACCCCATAGAAGCCCACTATTGTTATTATTGTGCCCTTACATTATTATTGTTATGTCGGCTGTGATTGTATTGTGACCCCTTAGACTCCTATATATAGAAAGGAGGTCTTTTCATTTGTATCATCCAAGAATTTTTCATTTATGTAATGTAAAGGAGGTTTCCCCCTCAAAGAGGCTTAATTCTAAGGCGTTGATGTATCTTTTCTATCTTTTCTTGAGCTGGTTTTATAACAGTTCGTATTAGAGCTTTGGATTCTAGGGTTTCAATGCTCCAAATAGGTCATCGTGGAATTTGTGCTATAGCTTTTGTTCTACGATGTTTCAGAAGCTAAAAAAAAAACCCATTTGAGAAGAACTCACACTAAAGCTTGGGTCCGAATTTCAGATCTTGTTGCACTATATTTGTGGAGATATGATCTGAGGAAGTTGGTCTTTTTGCAGACTCTTGAATTACATTTCAAACATGTGACCTGGGGAAAATCGTCATAACCTTCTCTCTGAGCATCAGATTGAAATTTTGTAAGAAATTATAGAAAGAGGACAGACTGTAGTTTTGTGTATATATTTTTTAGAGCCAAAGGTCGAAACAGTGACTTGTGGCACATCGTACAAGTTCGCTCTACTGAACTAGTATATAATCAGGTCACTATGGGAGATTTTGCATAAATCTTCCTTGGAGAATCCAATTTGGATCAGACTAGTGGCATTGGAAAGAGGACATTGGGCGCTACTATAGGTTGCAATTCTAGAACTAGATGATTTGAAAGTACAGAGATACATCAGAGGCCATATCGAGCTCCTACAAAGTGAAAAAAGGTGTGTAGCTTCTTTTAAATTTTTGCTTAAGATTGGTTTGAAAATTTATTTTGAAGGAACTCAATAGGCATATTAGAGAATTATTATTAGTAACTGATGCCCCAAGGAAAGAAAAATGCAAACACCTAGTAAGCAACCTGAAAGCTTTAGCATGACTCATGAAGAAGAGGAAGAAATGCTACGTGATATATCAAAATTACAAGAACAAGTGCAACAAATGTCACGCTCACAAAAGCTAACAGAAGCTAAGATAAATGGAGTGGAATCTAAGATAAAGGGCATGGAAGCTAAGATGGATGATTTGAAGATAGATTTGAAGACAGATTTGAAGAGAGACATGGTAGATTTGAAGACAAACATGGCAAATTTGAAGACAGATTTGACAAATTTTCTACAAGAAATACTTACAAATGGTGAAAGGGTAGTAAAGGAAACTCATGATGCGAACAAAAGAAATGTTAATCATGATTTCATAGACTCTA
>APFE030487707.1:47653-69227 GCA_000404065.3 Pinus taeda
TCCAGTATGCATCACACCCTTTACACTGGGAAGGTGATATGCATCGCACCCTCTGCACTGGGTATTCAGTATGGTCCAGTTTTGACCATTTCTGAGTAGTTTTTAGTGGAAAACTTCTGGGAGATGATGTAATCAGTTGACCTTGTTCCTTTAGGTAGTGAAACTACACTTTTAGGGACTTAGGAGCCCTTAGTTTATGGACATTTATGATGGGGTTTCAGTGCCCAAAAATTTCTATAACAGTTGCCCCCTAAAGCATGAGGTCGTTAATCTTTTGATGTCGGGTGAAATGCTTTATCATGAGGATCTGAAGTTTTTTCTAGCTGGGAGGCGACCTGTAATAAGATACAATACAATACATTATCTTCATAATATTTTTCATGATCTAGCTGAGGCGGGCATTCCCATGCTCAACTTTATAAATTCATTTTCATGTACATAAGACAGACAATCGTCTGTGAAGTAGACTGATGATTCAGACTCATCATCCTTTGATTTGGATGATCATCTGTTTGGAAATGATGTACATTTGATGTCTTTATATTCCTGAATATATCGCAGCCCAGATCGATGAAACTAGATCCGGGGTCTTCAAAACTCGTTCAATCTTCACTTGGAGTACAAGTCGATCCATGTGAAAAATGTTCTGGAGTCGAACATGGAAAGGCATCGCCTGATTACCAGCCAATGATGTAAGCTGTTAACAGGTGCGAGAGGAATCACCAATAATGACAATGATCCTCAAGGTACTATAGTACAATTCACGTGGTGTATAAAAGGGACTTGGCGTCGAACACCATGTAAAATCTCTCGGTCGAAGGCCATTGATGTAAACTTGTCGCCGAAAGTGAGAAACTTTCCATTGAGGCATGCAAGCTTCAAAGTACTGAAAGGATTGTTCCTAAGTCAACTTCTTGGATAATGAGCTGATGTCGACAAGAAGCGACCCATCGCAGGAGGGCCTTAATGAATCGCACATCAACGACACAGAACGAAGCAAATGATTTTGGAGGTGTAAATAACCTGACGATACAGGGTTCAGGGTGGCGGTCATGAAGGAATGGGGCATGAATGTATTGCAGTGGGTGAGACACAGGCGTATTGTCTGAATGACTTCTCTTGAACATATCGGTGACACTGAAGATGGATTGGTAGTGGTAACCCCAAATATGGATGGTGTGATGGACCAATGGTGATGACCGGTGAATGGAACAACCCAACCCGGCATGGATGTGGAAGGAAAGTGTCATGCTCAAGAGCGACTTGCTACCAATAAAGCTTTTTCAAGTTTTCTTCCCAATTTTCCCCAGTCATTGCTAACTAGTACCTCTTTATTTTTGTCAAGCTTGAGGATGATAACATATGCTTGTTCTATAATCCGCCCTTCAGGCAAACCTGTCGCTATATTTTAGCGAGCCTAGCGACAGTGAAACTCGTTCTCGTCCATGCGGACGAGTTTGTCGTTATTTGGTTTTAACAAGTTTAACGACAAAGATAACTCGTTTCCTTTCAATTTTAGAGAGTCTGAAAGGAATGGAAAGGAGACTCCAAGATTCTTTTTCGTTGCAATCCCTTGAGTCCGAAAAAGCGTAAAATAATACAAAAGGGATGAATTTTTGATAGTTTTAACGAGTCGAACAAGGCAAGTGCTCGATCTTTTTGTGTAATAATCCCTCAGGTCCAAAAAGATTAAAATCTAGAGGAGTGACAGCACTTCCGATGACTTTAACGAGCCAGAGAGGCCAATCGCTCGGTAATATTTTCATATTTTACGAGTCAGTTGAAAAGATCTTAAAGAAGACTCCTTTTCAACGAACGAGTGATGGTTTCGGGTAGCAGCTGATTCCAGGTAAGATTTGGAATTTTCCAATCATGGCAGTGTCACAAGGATGGCTAATAGAATCACTCTTCGCAGATGTTCCTCGAAAGGGTAAACAATCATATGGTGGTGAATAATCGGCGAAAAACAGAGTGAAGGTGATGATGAGAACATGACCAAGGCTCAAAAGTTGGTGATAAGGCATTCACAATGGTTATTTACCGGTTCATTTTTTAATGAGCTTAAATGCTGGGGGGAAACATTTTCTCATGACTTATGTTTTTTTTTTAACGAGCTTGAACTATGCCCTAAAACTGCTTGTCGGGGGTTTATTTTTTAACGAGCTTGAACCCTGCGGTAACATTGCTCGCGATGATGGTCATTGAGTCTTTGATTCACTATTAGCATTTTGTTCTTTCAAAGATTGTACTACCTGTTCATTTGCTTCATCAAACCGATTAGAAATGAAAACATATGCTTGATAAATGAGTTAAGAACACTAGTATTTTACTTGAATTACGTGCATGGTAAATTAAAAGTGACTTTTACCTCTCATTTTACTGTTTCATTTGAATTTGGTTTGTTGGAGCTCTGGAGGTGCTTTTCCCCCTTGATTTTCACCAGCAGATTTCGAGAGATTTTGTGGACGATTCTCGACGCCACTTGGACCAGGTAGGAGCTAAACTTGTGCTCTTCAATTGCATGCCTTTCATTTTGGATTTTGAGCCTATTTCCTTGTTCTGCTGAGCCTCTGGGGTTTGAAGAACTCACCCCGCGACCATCGCACCCTTCCTTAATTGAAAGGTGCGATGCATACTGATCTTCTCATTGACTACTCAGTATGCATCGCTCCCAGTACACTTACTAGGGTGCGATGGGTGCAAGGAGGAAAGTTTTTGTGCAGTTTCCTCATGGGTTTTTGCCTGTTTTTTACCAAATGAAGATCCTGACTCTTCTCTTGTTCATTTTCAGAGATTCATCGGAGCAAAAATGGTTGTTACATGCTGAGAACATGAGCATGAAGAAGAGGACGTTGTTGATTTACATGATCCGAGCACAGTAGCTGCATTGCGGAATTGTGGCTTGTTGAAGTTTTTCCGTATCTCTAGCATGAGGGAACAAATCAGTTTTTTGCAATATTTCCTCAATGCCTGGGATCCTATCAACCAGGTGTTCCAGATTAGGGGAAACTTTATCCCCTTGACTGTCGTGGACATCTATTTTTTGACCAGTTTATTGAGGCATGGTGCTCCTCTCTCATTATCAGGCTCCACCCGTGGGGGTGAGTTCGTGAGGGAGTACATTCGCCGGCACTACAGAGAGGGATGTAAGCCGAGTACGAACATCAAGGTCAATATCCAAGATGTCACTGAGCGGCCCTTGCAGACCATTCTGTTCACTTTTTCTAGACTAGCTAGTAGTTCTGCTCTTCACATAGCTAACAGGTCTTACATGCAGTATGCTTTAGAATGCCTTGAACCGAAGGTGTTCAATTGGTGTGATGCAGTACTCTCTGTGATGAAAGAAAAAATGACCAAGGTGAAAAGTAGAAGATCCAAGAACTTTGGTTATGGTTATATTTTGACTGCTTTCGCCTTGGAGAGAATCCTATTGATGCAGTCGCAGTACATTTCATTTGGCCTACGTCCACCGACTGAACCACGGGTGTAGAGATGGGTTGACCTCATGTCTCGGCATGCTGGCCAGCCCTAGATTTCTTTTTCTAAGACCTTTTCAAGTGGTTCGATCATCAAGAGATGGTTTATGCCAGGTTCCCATATGCTGGTATGGATTTCTGAGGTGACCCAGATTTGGTGCTGTCGGTTGGCGAGCAGTGGGGTGCCATGGGTAATTCATTTGACAATATCTTTGTTCATTGTTATTTATAATGTTCTTATGTTTTTTGATCAAGACTAATCAAAACTCATGTGATCATGTAGATGTTGGACCAGTTTGACCGGCAGTACGCTCCAGAGACCCAGCGGCTGCTCCAGCAGGAGAGGCTGTTGGGAGGGCCATCCTTCGCGACCTTGATGTGGTCGAGACTCTTTCAGCACTACAGGAGCAGATCGAGGGTCTTACGCTTGGTATCCCAGATGTGAGGACCGACGAGCTGCCTCTCTGATTGTAGCGACATACTACTGGAGTGTCGAGTCGATGGACTAGGCTCTTACGCATGATTGCACAGGCGGTGACTTGTTATCACCAACATCATTAGACTAGGATGCCCCCTAGCATTTTGAGTTTTGGGTCATTTGACCGATTTTGTCTTGGTTATAGAACATTATGTATGAACTATAAATAGTTATGAAATATATTTTTGATTTTCAGAGCTTTATTTTGGTTATGTTACATGATCCTGCTGCATATATTGATGTGATGCTTCTTTTTATAAATGTCACAAATGTCTATCTAACACATAATTTGCCAATGAGTCTGTTAACGTGTTTAAAATTTTGGAAATATGCTGATATTGGATGAAATCGAAATGTCTTTCCAAAATTTTGACCCTAGGAACATGTGATAGATAGCTGGATTTTGTACAGAATAGATGTCGGTGAGTTGTAGAATGACAAGCTACGAGTCTAGCCTGACGACAAGTCGGCATATGTCATGTGTGATGGCATCAGAAAGGAGTTCTATCAATGCACTGTACTCAGCGATATTGTTCGTAGACCGACCAATACACACTCCTCTGAAACTTACTAACTCACCGCTGGGATTGAAAATGGCCCATGCAGCAGAAGACAGGTTCCACGAACTACGACTTGCTCCATCGGCATATCTAACGAATGATTCTAGTGGATTTGGCATCTGCAACGAACACAAAAAGAGGATTACTTGACCAAAATAAATGCTCTTGGCGAAAACAAAAATGTAACAAAAGCATGAGGATTACTACGCGAAATCAAGCATACTAACGCTTGAGGTATAACCCGTTACGAGGTTGCGCCAGTGGAATCCCATCATAGTCCATCAACTCGTAGGCTCCTTTTGCTAATACACGCTTAAAAATATAGGGAACCATCCATAATGATTTGAATTTCCCTGCTCCCAACTTATCGGATTCCTGGTCGTAAAGTAAGACCAGGTCACCTTCCGAGAAGACACGAGGTTTGACATTTTTGTCGAACTGTGCTTTGACTCGTTTCTTATGAGCTTTGTTAGCCAAAGCTGCATCACGACGGGTTTCATCCAGTTGGATTAGTTCCAAGAAATGAGACTCTTCTTCTGAGGTTCTAGGGAGAAGGTCGATTGCGCGTTTGAGGGACGATATTTCACATTGAACGGTAAGATTGCTTCCAGACCATACACAAGTTGAAAAGGTGTGAACCCAGTTGCATTTCTTACCGATGTCTGTTATGCCCACAAGGCCGAGTATAGGATTAGGTGCCAATCCTATTTGTGGACTCCGATCATCCTTTGCAGCATGTGCTTTAGGATTTTTTTGATTGCCTCAACTTGTCTGTTAGCTTGCGAATAGTATGGAGTAGAGCTGTCGTGGGACAATCCTAATTTGGCAGCCAACTCAACCATCATGTGATTGCGAAAATGTGATCCATGATCTGTGACTATGGCCCGTGGAACAACGAATTTGGAGACTACGTGATTAAAAAAGAAAAGGGCAGCCGTTTCGCCACTGTTGTTTAATTTAGGCATCGCCTCGGCCCATTTGGTGAAATAGTCTACCGCGACTATGATGTACCCATGCCCCCCGACCGAGGTGGGGTTACATGTCATGAAATCTATGCCCCATTTGGCGAATGGCCCAAGAGATACTACTGGGGATAAACACCATCACTCAAAATCTTGGGGAAATATCAACTTGGTAACATCCTCTTGATGGTATTTGGTGACGAACTAATACCAAGATTGGTACTGCACTATGCTATCCCCATACTCTTTGGTGATGTCTTTTTGGAAACAGACTCTTGCCTCCATGGCTTCTGAGTATATGGTCTTGGAGCCTTTGTCCAAGTCATCATGAAGCATGTGTAACATTGCCCTGAGTGTGGTTGGACCACCAATGTACTTCTGCATGTTTTCTGTGCTCAAATGCAAGTCATTGTTGGTGGACTCTCACATTAACTACTCCATGTACATGTCAACCTCCAACCAGACTTGTTTCTTCTAGATGGCTTGGGTGAGGGAACTAATTGAAGGGATCCTGTGTGTCCTCACCATGCCATCCAAACTTTTTAACAATTGTGCATAGGAAGCCACAATGCTAATGATGAGCAGAGGGAGTTTCTCATAGTTCTGGATCAACATCCGGATCTGTGCTTTCTCTACCTCTACCCACCGCTTCATTTTCTTGCACAAGTAAAGTGGGGCTCCCTTGTATCTCATTGTCATTCTTGTACATGTGCAATAAAAACATGTATTTCCTTGAGAGTTTGGGCAATATTTATGCAGTACTACTCAAAACCATATAGATGGACAACGTCCTTGTGCACGATGACCAATCCATCATAAATTTTCCACATGGTGGTCTCAAGAGCTGATACTTCAGCAAGTATCTCTTTCCTAGTATTTTCCATAGTGGATCTTGCAGATTGTTCTACCTTCTACCTGGCCACTTCTAATTCCTTTGTCATATGATCATTCTCTTCTAACAAGAACTTGAAACTTGAGCTCGTTCCTTCTACATAAGCCTTAGAGGCATTGACCATGGTAGCTAGATGTTTTCTAATATCTGACACAATCACCCTTTCCTTCATATGTATAGGTGACGTGTGATCATCCGGGAAACAATTTCTCCGCACCTGTAAAATCATCTGTTACAATTCATTAAATCACAGATTGTACACATCCATCACCAGATCATCATCAAGGAGAACAACCTCTCCTTTCTCGCTCAAGACTGGTTCTGATACTGGAGGTGGTGGAGACTGCATGGTTACCTCAAATGCTCTAGGCATGACGTCAGTACCTTAATCCCGCGACCCTTATGCCAACTCTGTGTCCATCTCTTCAACCATTTTCTCAATCTGCTGAGCAAGTTCTCAGTCTTGCAGCTGCTCACCCTCTTCTTCATTTTCTGGATTTTCTGACTCCTCAACCTATATGGGTGCAGTTTTCTCTATCATCGTTCCTTTCCCTTCTTCTTGTTCCTATTTCTTCTTCTCTTCCCTCTCTCTCCTTCTTATTTCCTGCTCTTATTTCATCTTCTTCTCTGTTTCCTGCAACTTCCTTTCTGCATTCTCCAACCTTTGCTTCTCTCTTCCTTCGTTCTAATCTCTTTATACATTGTTGCCTCTTCATCTCCATAGCCAAATTTCCTTTCTCAATGAGAGGATCTTCTTTGAAATTGTAGTTTTCTTAGCCTCTGGGTTCTCAGAAATCTTCCTCTTGGCTTTGTCCTATGCCAGTTTTTTGCTCACTGCTACTGTTGTTGTTCCTTCCTACGGTGCTGCTGAATGCAGAGAAACTTTCCATTCTACAACCATGCTGACTGATTCATTGAGCTTAGAGGAGTTGTAATAGTACCTCCAAGTATCTTTCTTTGCCCAATGAAATGTCCCGTGGATCCATGGATAATACACCTTCACATAGTGGTTCTTGCAAATATAGTGGGGATTGTATGGATTGTAGTCCTTGGTGGTGAAATCAAACTTTTCTAAGTCTTTGGCCTTGGCATCCACATCCTTCAAGCTCTTGATCTCGTACAGTCCAATCTACAAAGGAAGAGAAGACTATGGTGCCTTCTTCCTCCTATGCAGTCCTGTTGATAACCCTTTGGAGATGTGATATGCAACCCTCTTGCATGATCAACTTATCTATGGAAAACCTTGGTATCAGATGCAAAGGCTTCTCTCCGCTAAACATTCTGTTGAAGGTGCCACTGGGTGAGGTATCCTAATCTGCAATGTTAAGTAATGCCTCCATCGCTTCTTGGGACATGCAAGGTGGATCTTGCTCAAATATCAACTTGTAAATTGGGATGATGAAATGGTCAAATAGACTTGCAATAAATGTTCACAGTAGTCTCTGATGGTTTCCATGTCCAACCCATGCTAGGAAACTGATGTTGGGCACATATTACATCAAGTAGGTATGCGGACATATAAAATCTTACTTGCTCATCCTTGGGAAAATTCCAGGAATTAGTCACATGCACTTTCAGCTGAAGAGCCAACATATCTGACCAGTTGAATGGCCTTTCGTCATTCGCCAACTAGTCCAACCCAACCACCCAATTCTGCAGAAAGGTCTCTGTGCTCTCTATTTGGATAGGGTCCTTGGGTTCATTTTGGTTAAGTTTTGGTAAATTTGTAATATCTTTTTGTAACGAATGTAAAGTCTACGCGAAATGTGGAAGCAGAGTGTGAAGCTAGTATGATTCAAAGGGAGTTTATTCCCTTGGGAGGGTAAGTGATAGAGTAGTTTTGAGACCCGCCCATGGTCCGCAAACCATGGTATTGTAAAGAAAATTCTATATATAGATGAGTCATATCAAGTCTAGAGAAGTAAATTTTTGTGAAGAATCATTGTAAGGGAAAGGTGCTAAGACATGAAAGGTATGTTTCCTATACTTAGGCAAAAGGTGAAGGCTCTTGCAACTGAGTGCATGGACACCTTAGTAAGTTTGCAGGCTGAGTGTGCGCGCCCCTGTAGCTGAGTGCACAGGGAAAAGAAGTTTGTACTAAATTGAATATACTTAATAAAGACAGTTTTGAGCCAATTCTGATGCACTTGTGTCTTATTTATTACTTCTGCAAGTTTATGTATCTTCGCTATGTATTGTGATTTGCATGAATTAATAATTATTTGTTGCGTGAAACTAGTAGATCTATAATATTTATGCATGTTAAGTATAATTAGGAACCTTCACAAAGATCTGGAAGTTGTTTAAAGGGTTTTACAATAATTATATGTTCAGAAGGGTTAAAGGTGTGCAAAGATAGATCTAAGCCATAAGACTGCAGGAACCCATCACACAGGCCTCTGGATGCAGAAACTTGGTTCTGTCATCCCCCAATACTGCTTTAGGTGAGACAACAGCCTACGCTACGCAGTCTAAAACGGCCAGCAGTTAGGGTTTTGTTGGTTGGTGTAGATAATCTTGATCCTGGGTTAGGCCCCATCAATCCAACATTCCCTTGACCGTACTATCGACATGAAAATATGATCAAGAGTTGGTAGGCCTTTCTTAGTGACTTAGTTTTGTGAAAATGATTGGGTGTCAATATGAACTTCGACGGCTCTTTCACCCAATGCTTTATAATGTCTCTAGTGTTCAAATTGTTGTTGGGGGCATAGAAAAGTGCATACATGCAGTTCACTAGTTGTGGTAAGTGATACATTTGATGATAGTTTTTCATCCTAAAGGTAGCAATTTGTGTTCCATTGGCACTGCTCAATGTCATTGTCTTAGGATTGGTATGTGAGACAATCTAGTGAATGATGTCTGCACATGGGAAGGAAGGGTACCTACATGCAAACTTATATAAGCCTGACTTGTGGATGTTGAAATAGACCTACCAATCTTATAGATCTTCCTTGAAGCTTCCTACAAATATATCCTTGATTTCCTGCCATGTTACCTTCATGTCCTTCTATATGAATAGTTGTGTGTTTGCATAGACTGGAAATTTCATTGACACTTGTTCCACTACATCTCCAATGCTTCTCTCGATAGTATCCTTTGATGCAACTCTCTTGGAAGCCATCTTACCTACACTGTTGAAGAGATGCTCAACAAATGTTGTACCTGGAGACAAAGAGGACACTCATGGCATGGGAATGTTAGCTTGAAACCAAAATAAATTCAAGAACAAACCAAGCAATAAATAGGGTAACTGTTGGGCAAGATTGGGCAATTTTGGGTTTCAGAGGTGAGTGACTGTCAGCTAGATCTGTGCATTGCTCAGTCCCAGCTACTAGTGGGGAGGAGATGATGAATAGAACTGTGCAATGCGTAGTTTAGTCTGGGTTGTGTTTGCTGGGAATGTGCATTATGTAGTCCTAGTGGCCAATGATTTAGGACTGGCTCTTGGAACTACACAACTGGAGCTAGTTCTTGGTAGCCTTTACACAATTCCTAGATCCAAGGCAGAGCCTTGAGATCTAGGAATGTGATTCGAGCCAAGGGAGCCGACATCTGCCCAAGGGCAACATGAAAACGAGAAGACATGAAAGTGTGAGTGATGGTTGGTGTATATATGAGTGAATGGTGATGCATGTAATCATAAAAAGTGCAAGAATCAGTCAAACAGAGGAACAAAGAAGCCTGTGGAGAGATTTGTTGCAACAATGACTGCTAGTGCAAAAACTAGGTTATGCATGCGACACTTAGGAAAGGCAATGAAAAACTTAAAACAACTCTTCTATGAGCTAAAAAAAATCAAAACACTATCATTCGTTCAATAAAACGGGTAAAACAACACTCTCGCAAGCCAAGGAAACAAAAGCGACATGAAAAGTAGCAAAAGACTAGAAAAGCAAGACTTACCCAGAAAATTTGTGCTGACTGTGCTAAAGGTTCCTAGATATCCTCGCGAATTCCATAGCTCCAAGATCGAATGTGAAAATGAGCTATGGTGGCATCCATTAAATAGATTTGTTTGATTTAGGGTTTATGACATGAAGGCCAAAAATCTAGGAAAAAATGACACATGGTGGCAGTTTTAAAAAATAGCTCAAGTGTAATTATGACTGCTAAAAATAGGTCCCTAATTTTTAGGGATTCTCTTTCACTTTTTTCTTTTTCATTTTCTGAGAAAAGCTGTCATGAATGCATGGAGAAATTGCACAGTTTTGGGGAGAACTGGGCAACTCATTGGCACATGCATCAGGCATCTACCGAGGGAATGCTTCTGCTCAATTCCTAGGCTGAGTGGCTCTAGTTACCTGTCATGCTCTGTTTAGTTTCCCAGCTGAAAGAAACCTTCCAGCTGGGTCTGCGGAATTCTAGAGCCGAAGCTCACTATTGGCTTGAACTGCACATTTCCTAAGAGAAAAGTTGGTTGCCCTCTATGATTGCACAACTCACTAAGGCAGATCTAGAATTGGATTGCAACCAAGTCAGAGGTCAAATTTTAGTTAGATGACAAAGCGAGAAAGAAAAAACATTATATAAAGAAAAGGATAAAACTCAAAGAAAGCATAAGTACCTGGTTCAGCATAATATGAGCTGCTTGGATTTTAGTAGGGAGGATCCAAAATGAAGCGTAGGAAAAATTTTGGAGGGTGGTTGTAGCCACTACAACATTTGCGACACACTAGTAGAACTCCAACTCTCTATATGGACGTTGTCTCGTGTAAAGCAAGTCTAATTATTTCGGAAGTATTTTTTGATTCTTTGATTGTCATGGTTCCTTCACTAGCTTGAGTTAAAGGTATATTCCCTACCATTCTCTTGATCGGCCAGCACACATATCAAGCCAAGTCAACTGAGTTGTTTCGATTGAGGATAAGGGGTATATTGATGCATAATTAATATAGACTGTCAGATTTTTAGTTTCATCTCTGGTGTTTCTCTGCTAACAACAGACCTGGACAATACCCTGATGTAGCCACTTTAGGAACACAATCATTGCTCCACTACGAGCGAGCCTATACAGTATCCCGACAGAGTTGCTTGCTTCACCTCTACACACAGGAAGTCTTTCTCTTCTTTTGCCTCTATTTTATTTTTCATTTTTCATTTTTTAAAGAACTATGCATAGGCACTTATTTATTTCATGAGGTGAAAGAGGGATCTCGACTTATTGAGAGAAAAAGAGGTTGTCTTTTCAAAGAACGGTGTTTATACCTCTTACATACTTGTTAAGGTTTCCCCCCTCACCTTACTCTACTTGAATGAGTTGAAAAGGTTTAATCGAAAATAGAAGCAGTGGGTGTTACTAGTTAAAAGTGCAAGCATTGTGATTTCACGAGGATTCAATTTGAAAGGAACGTATTTTCCATAAGGGAATCATTAACTAAAAGAAACACAATATCTTCATAAGGAGAGGGAATACAGAGTTAACCAAATGTTGGTAGTTGTACAAGTCCTCTTGTATTTCACCCTACTTGTCTCAAGAAAGCCAAACACGGTTTCATGGGAAGCTAATCCTATGGGTGCATAAACAAAAAAACAAGCAAGCCAAGGAAATCAGTAACACAAAAGTGAAAACAAGTAATAAAAAGCAAGACAAGAAAGCAAAATCCAATAGGAAAGAAAACACTATTCATACTCCTAAGCTAAACAATACATGTACCTTCTCATGTGAAGTGATATTTCCAATGCAGCCACTGGCACATTGGTTGGCCCATGTAGGTGATGACATGTTTAGCAAGAAATATATTTAGGTAAACCATCAAACAAGAAAGATAAAGCAATGTAAACCAACACGTTCAAAGTTTGAATACGTCCACAAAAAAGAAAAGATTAAAAGCACATGAAAGGCACTCTGCAGACGTATCATGGTGTTGTATCACATTGTGTGCAGATGACAAGCATTTACACTCTTTCAACCTTGACAAACTATTCCTATTGAAGCTTCTCAATCTAACATTTCTTTTCTTTATCCTCACCTTCCTTGTCCTTCCTTTGCTTTCCTTTCATTTGATTTCTTTCTTTCCTTCCTTCTCTTCTTGGTGCTCTTCTCCTCTCTAAGACTAATTTGAAAACTAAACTGACAAAAGGTTGCCAATTGACTCTCTGAGGTCTTTTTATCATTCATGCCACTAATTTCTTCATTTTTCTATTATTCTCCTTCATTTTCACCCTCACATGAAACTTGTGACCTTTCACCTTCCTTTTCTCTTAATTTCCATTATTTTCATAAATAATGTGCCAAAAATAACTTTTTCCCTTTTAAAAGCCTTAGCCATAAAACACAACAAGTGATTCCCACCAGGATATTTTTCCCAATATTAGCTTGAAATAAGTGTCCTTTTCCTGTGGTCTTATTTTAACTTTATTTATTTTTATTACATGAACTCTTAACCTAGGGTTGTTATAATTAAATTGAGTTATGACCAGTTAAACTCATTCTGACTGTTAGAAGAACTAGTGGAAGGTCAAGTTGTGAAAGTGTAACTTCAACTCACTCAGTGATCTACCAATTAACTAATCAATCAACCTAAATTAGCTCATGAATGCAGATAATTTGAATTACCCAGTTAAGATGGAGATTCCAAGGCTGTGTACTCTCAATTGTAGACTATTCCGAAGTGCACTCGTGGTGCATATAGTTAGAGGAACAACCTAAAGGAACTACACAATCCAATTGAGGGAAATTGCTATTCAATAGGGGCCTAATTACTCAAGGAATAACTTAAGGAAATCGAAGCTTATAGGGTTTGAAAATTGTTTAAGTATTGGCTAGAGTTAGTCAGTGAGGCAGAGGGATAGAATATATAGTTGCAGGTTTTGCTCAGGCTTGAGAAAGCATTGTATTTATTCTCTATTATTTGATTAATGCAATAGATATAGGAAGGGGTTTTGAGCAGTTCACTTCCCCTAAATAAATATCTATGTATGCGTGATAAATATTGATGCATGTTTATGATTTGTCTTCTCGATCGTAAATTGAATTCCACAAATGAGTAGAGTAGATTTGAATCTCGTGTTTTAGTAAATTACACGAGCATTTTAAGCTCTACACGTTAAATTTATACATGGTATCAGAGTAAGATTCACAATAGAGAAGATATTTCAAACTTATTATTGCAGGAGGATCGAATTTGCAGGATCAATTCTTCAGAGCTAGCAGGATGGATTTCTATGGACTAAGGCTTGAGTATGCCCTTAAGGGAAGCTCAAATTATGTTTCTTGGAAGGACCACATGGAGACAATTCTGGAAGATAATGGGTTGAGGGAATTCATTGATAATGATATCCAGAAACTGGAAACAACTGATACTCAGAATATAGGAGATTGAAGGAAGTGTGTAGCCAAGGTGAGGAGGATCATGTTGGAGGGAGTACGAGACCATATTGTCTCAAATATCCATGGGAAAAAGACTCCTTTTGAATTGTGGTGTGCATTGATAGATATATTCTAGAACGTTAGTGAACATAGGAAGCTAGCACTCAAGGACAAGATTCAAAATATAAAGATACAAAAGAATGACGCAATTTCGTAGTACTTGAGTAGGTTCACACAATGTCATGATGAAATTGGTCAAGTTGGTGTTACTATAGCATAGGATGATTTGGTAAGCCTATCCCTTCTAGGCCTTCCCAAGAACTGGCACAAGTACCAAGATTCGGTGAATGGGAGGGATAAAATACCATATTGGGAATGCCTATGGTCCGATTTGGTACATGAGGAGATAAGGTAGAATACTAGAGATGGGACCTTATCCAAAGAAGAGGAAGAGGAATTTGCATTAGTCAACCATTTAAGGTGCTAGACCCACCAACATGTCAGGGGATCTCCCCGGTAAGAAGTCCCAATTAGACCTCAAACCGTTTGGTGTAAGAGTCCCAACAGTGGGTCGTACGGTAATGCCTTGACCACGGTTTCGCATAGAGGCAAGTAAGATGTCCCTATTGGTAGAAAGGGTGTGATTGTTAGGTCTCTATAGTACTAGTGATTCCCCCATTACTATTGTCATTGTACCCCTTATTGTTATTATTGTGCCCCATAGAATCCCACTATTGTTATTTTTGTGCCTTTATATTATTATTGTTAGGTCGTTTTGGTTATAATGTGACTCCTTAGTCTCCTATATATAGAAAGGAGTTTTTTTCATTTGTATCATCCAAGAATTGTTCTTTTGTGTAATGTAAAGGAGGTTTCCCCTTGAAGAGGGTGAATTATAAGGCATTGATCTATATTTTCTATCTTTTCGTGAGTTGGTTTCAGAACATTTCATATCAGAGCTTTGGATTCTAGGGTTTTTTCACGCTCTAGAATTTCATCTAAAACAGGTCATCGTGGAATGTTAACTATAAAAATTTCTCTATGAAGTTGCAGAAGCTAAAAAAGAACCCATTTGAGAAGAAATTAGTTTGAACCTTGGATCTGAATTTTAGATCATGTCGTGTTATATTTTTAGAGATATAATCTAAGGAAGTTAAGGTTTTTGCAGACCCCTAAAATACATTCCAAACAGGTCACCTTGGGAAAATATTCATAACTTTATCTCTCTAAGCATCAGATTGAATTTTCGTAAGAAGTTTCAGAAAGAGGATGGACTGTAGTTTTTTGACTACCAGGATGGACTGTAGTTTTTTCGCTCTACTGAACCAGTATATACTCAGGTCATTGTGGGAGATTTGGCATAACTCTTCATTGGAGAATCCAATCTTGATCAGACTTGAGGGGTTATAAATATTACTCAGAGGGTTACTGTAGGAAGAAAAGTTAGACCTGGGAGATCCAAAATTAAAAATATACATCAGATTCAATATTGAGCTCCTACAAAGTGAAAAAATGTGTGTAGTTTTTTTAAATTTTTTGCATAAGCTTGGTTTGAAAAATTAGTTTGAAGGAATTCAAAGGGAACAGTGAAGCATTATTGTCGGTAATTGATGCCCTGAAGAAAGAAAATGGAAACACCTAGTAAGAAACCTGAAAGCTTTAGTATGACTCATGAAAATTATGAGACAGAAATGCAATATGATATATCAAAATTACGAGACCAAGTGCAACAAATTGCACTTGAACAAAAAGTAACAGAAAATAAGATGGATGGTTTAAAGAAAGATGTAGAAGCTAAGATGGATGGTTTAAAGAAAGGCGTGGAATTCAAGATGGATGGTTTAATGAAAGGCATATAAGCTAAGATGAATGACGTGGAAGCTAAGATGGATGGCATGGAAGCTAAGATGGACAATGTGGAAGCTAAGATGGATGATTTTAAGATAGATTTGAAGACAAGCATGGAAGATTTGAAGACAGATTTGAAAAATTTTCTACAAGAAATTCTTACTAATGGTGAAAGGGTAGTAAAGAAAACTCATGATGGGAACAAAATAAATGTTAATCATGATTTCATAGACTCTCACATTGGATCGAAGAACCACCATGTTCCAAAGATCGATATGAGGAAGTTTGACGGCAAGGATCCTAGAACATGGATGTTGGCATTATGATACAGGTATGACTCAAGTGTTGTCCTTGATGACAACTCACTCAGATGACAGATCACAGTTCAGACTCACAGAATGAAGAAAGAAAGGTATACGCAGGTTCACTATATACCAAGTCGCGTATATACGTAGGTTCACTATATACCAAGTCGTGTACACACGCAGGTTCACTATATACCAAGTCACGTAAATATACAGGTTTACCAAGTAGTGTATACATGCAGGTTCACTATATATAAGGACACGTATATCATACACACACACTTTCACAGAAGGAAAGGCGCGTACATGTCAGAAAACTAAGTTTTGGTCCGTGGTATTTGGTCCATGGTATTTTGGTATTTGGTCCGAGGTATTGACCCCAGTATTGGGTCCAAGGTATTAACCTACGTGGTTTTGGACCATGGTATTGAGAGAGGCCTAAACCTACATAAGGAGTAGAAGATCATTAGGCCAAAGTGAAAATGTGCAAGGATTGAATATCTGATGAAGTGTGAGATCTAGTATGCTGGTTATGGGTTTGTGATGCTTTACTTGATCTGAACCAAGGATGCACCTATGTGGTTGATGATGGATGATGGATTGGGATCATAAGGCTTGGAATGCATTATCATTATGTGGTTTGATCATGGCTAGACTAGATATGAATTATTGACGCATGTTTTATTGTATAAATGTTATGATCTGGGTATGACTGATGTTTGGAATAGCTGCAAATTTATGAGTAAATATTTGCAGATATGTAAATGGGTTGGCTTTGGTAAAAGCACATATACATGCTAGTTTGACAAGGCCAAGTAGCGTATATATTATAAGATTTGATATTTGAAGTTGCAGTTGGATCTGGTTGTTGTTGTAGAGTTCTGTGTTCTACTCTGTGTTCTGGTGACTGTGTTTTGTTGACAGGGTTTCAGTGATTCAGTATTGGGTGATTCAGAGATTGATGATTGGTTGATGCAATAGATGTATTGCAATGGTGATTGATTTTGTGCTTCAATGTTGTTGATGGGTCCAGTATGAAAATTGGATGAAACATGGCCTTTAGATTATGGTGGTGTGCTTCAGGTGTATCCAGTATGAAAATTTATGAAACGTGGTCCTTGGAGGAAGAGAGAAGGTCGTAGCCTTTTGTAGGCTGACACCTACATACTAGTAAACATACTAGCCAGTACAAGATCCAGGGGGTTGGAGCTCCCTTCCAGTAGCAACTAGAAAATGAGTGAAGGTTGGAGCCTTCAGTAGGCCGACACTTACGTACTAGTAAACAGATCAGCTAGTACAAGAGCTAGGGGGTTATAGCACCCTTCCAATAGTAGCTAGAGAACGAGAGAATGTTGTAGCCTTCTGCAGGTGGGTGCCTACGTACTGGTATGAGTTTGCACCAGTACAAGATTGTAAATAGGTTTTTCTTATCTTAAAGAAAACAACAGCAGGTGGTTTTTGTCCCACATTGGGTTTCCACCTTTTATCATGGTTTTCATGTGTGCTTCTTATGTGTAATGATATGTTCTGGTTTACTACACCTATTTACTATTTATATGGTTAATAATGTTCTGATGCACTCATTAAAGATCAAGTAACTGAATCATAAGTTTGCTAGATATACGCTAGTTGCATTAAACACAGTTGCGTATACATGTGAGTTGCCTTAACTGAAGCAGCGTATATGAATCTAAGTATAAAATTGTAAAAATGTTATTTATTTGTTAATACTGATTCACCCCCCCTCTCAGTATTATTTCCAACAATTGGTATTAGAGCAGGTCCTTTGGTAGAAGCTTGATCGCTTGAAGGAGATTCGTAGAACAATGGGAAAGAAAGCGTGTTAGAAGAAGAAGACAACTCAAAGGAACAGTGACATCTTGCTGTTAAGTGGAAGTAAGTATTCAAATTCTGAATCACCTTAGATTGAAGATGAACAAGAAAATGAAGCATCAGATAAAATCATAGATCAACAAGATCTATTTAACAAAAGGGAGAGTGTCCTCAAAGAAGAAGTTATCAGCTTAAAAGCTCAGCTGGGGTGTGCCTTCAGAGTATGTCAAATGTTGCAGGAGCAGAATGAAGAAAAAGAAAATGATATTCTAAAACTAAGGCAACAAGTGGAACAAGGAAGAAAGTTTGAAGAAATCTTGAAGAAGCAATATCTGGAAAAGGAAGAACAATATCAAGTTGAGGTAAATATCTTGAAAGGTAAATTAGAAGAAAAGGATAAACTATTACGATTTCAAGACAGTACTAAGATTTTGGATGATATTCTTAGTAGTCAAAGGTCGTTTGCTATCAAAATTGGTCTTGGTTTTTATGAATCTATTGAAGAAGAATCTAGTGCACAAGGTGAGGCAAGGAACTCTAATGAAAAATCTAAAATGCTCATGAGAGGTCAACCCCATCAACAACCAAGGAAAGAAAGTCTTCAAAGAAAATCTTTTGCTCCTGACTGTAGAAGTGATAGAGGTTTATTTCCTCTGATGAATAGTGTTGAATGTTATGTGTGTCATAATTGTGGGCATGTTGTAGCCAGATGCAGAGGTAGAATGGTTCAATACCGTCACACAGAAAAATCATCTCATTTTAGGTACTTTAAGAGGTATTGTTTTTCTTGCAATATGTTTGGTCACAAAGCACTTGACTGTTACAGAAGGAATATGAAACATGTAAGATGTTATGCATGTAACAAGCTTGGACATATAGCAAAGGAATGCAGGAGAAGACTTTGGGCACCATACCAAAAGGAGAAAACATCATCACAGTCGAAGATATGGAAGAAAAAGGAAGTACAATTAGAAAGATGTGGCATAACAGAGTTACAGACATGATATACTTAGAGGGAGCTGAAGGTGTATAACCTCAGTATTTTAAATCTCATACGCAATTTTCATAAAGACAAGTCACATGTATATGCGAGTTGGAAGCTGCACAGTCGCGTATATGTTGGTTTGAGGAAAAGCAGTGGGACAAACTCAAGAAAAAAGGGTCTGATACGGTCCAGTCAATTATTTGCTCTGTTTGATGATGGTTACAATATGCTAATGATGTGTGGAAATGTGTTGGTACTCATAAGATGTTGTTTAGAAGTGCTTTTCATCCTAACTTGATGATGATGATGCCTTGATACTTCCTACTGATATACGCATGATTAGATCTGACAATGAACAAATGGCATAGGTTCAGGGGGATCATATGCCATTGGCATTATGGTTAGAAGCCTTTGGTGATGATGCTTATGTTGGTTGGCCAAGAGAATGGATTGCAGGTTACAGGTCTGGATGCTGGTGACAGATGCTTATGGTACAGATCATATATGGTGTACGATAGTTGTTGATGACTATCATGGTCTTATTTAGATTGCTGGTCATTGTTATAAAAGTCATGTATATCATTTGATGTAAAGGTCATGAAAAGACCCAATTTGTAACCCCACCTTGCATGGGAAGGATGATGTAATAATGTCTATTTCAGTCATGTATAGACATTTGGTATATCCCCACTTGGTTGGGTGGATGAGTCAAAATGGTGTATCCCCACTTGGTTGGGAGATTGATGTATATGTGAGTCATTGGTGATAGGAAGGTCATACTCACTTAGTTGAGTTGTAGAGTCATGTTATTCTTTTGAAAAATATCTTTGCAGACTCTGCATGTGCTCAGGGGGAGCAAGGATAGATTGGTACATCTTGGCATGTATAAAGGGGGAGCTCAATCAGAGATTTTAGCATGTACTCAGGGGGAGTATGGACAACAGAATGTATCTCAAGGGAGAAAATATCTTAGTCCGCCCTTTGCCCTTGATGTCAAAGGGGGAGAGTAACTTGGTGTGGTTGTTGCCATCAAGTCCAAAGGGGGAGATTGTTGGTGTTATGATACAAGTATGAATCAAGTGTTGTCCTTGATGGAAACTCACTTAGATGACAGATCATAATTCAGACTCACAGAATGAAGAAAGAAAGGTATACATGGGTTCACTATATACCAAGTCGCGTATATATGCAGGTTCACTTAATAACAAGTCGTGTACACATGCAGGTTCACTATATACCAAGTCGTGTATATACGCAGTTTCGCTATATACCAAGTAGTGTATACATGCAGGTTCACTATATACAAGGATGCGTATATCGTACACACACACTTTCACAGAAGGAAAGGCACGTACATGTTGGAAAACTAAGTCTTGGTCCGTGGTATTTGGTCCATGGTATTTTGGTATTTGGTCCGAGGTATTGATCCCAAGTATTGAGTCCAAGATCCTATGTGGTTTTGGACCATGGTATTGAGAGAGGCCTAAACCTATATAAGGAGAAGAAGATCATTAGGCCAAAGTGAAAAGGTGCAAGGATTGAATATCTGATGAAGTGTGAGATTTAGTATGCTGGTTATGGGTTTGTGATGCTTTGCTTGATCTGAACCAAGGATGCACCTATGAGGTTGATGATGGATGATGGATCGGGATCATAAGGCTTGGAATGCATTATCATTATGTGGTTTGATCATGGATAGACTAGATATAAATTATTGACACCTTTTTTACTGTATAAATGTTATGATCTGGGTATGACTGATGTTTGGAATAGCTCCAAAGTTATGAGTAATTATTTGTAGATATGTACGTGGGTTGGCTTTGGTAAAAGTGTGTATACACGCTGGTTTGACATAGCCAAGTAGCGTATACATTATAATATTTGATATTTGAAGTTGCAATTGGATCTGGTTGTTGTTGCAGAGTTCTGTGTTCTACTCTGTGTTCTGGTGACTGTGTCTTGTTGACAGGGTTTCAATGATTCAGTATTGGGTGATTCAGAGATTGATGATTGGTTGATGCAATAGTTGTATTGCAGTGGTGATTGATTTTGTGCTTCAATGTTGTTGATGGGTCCAATATGAAAATTGGATGAAACGTGGCCTTCAGAATATGGTGGTGTGCTTCAGGAGTATCCGATATGAAAATTTATGAAACATGGTCCCTGGTGGAAGAGATAAGGTCGTAGCCTTCTGTAGGCCGACACCTACATACTGGTAAACATATCGGCCAGTAAAAGAGCTAGTGGGTTGGAGATCCCTTCCAGTAGCAGCTAGAAAACGAGTGAAGGTTGGAGCCTTCAGTAGGCCAGCGCTTACGTACTAGTAAACGGATCGGCTAGTACAAGAGCTAGGTGGTTGTAGCTCCCTTCCAATAATAGCTGGAGAACGAGAGAAGGTTTTAGCCTTCTGCAGGTGGGTTCTTGTGTACTGGTATGATTCTGAGCCAGTACAATATTGTAAACATGTTTTTCTTATCTTAAAGAAAACAACAACATGTGGTTTTTGTCCTGCATTGGGTTTCCACCTTATATCATGTTGTTCATGTGTGCTTCTTATGTGTAATGATCTTTTCTGGTTTATTACACATGTTTACTATTTATATGGTTAATAATGTTCTAATGCACTCATTAAAGATTAACTGGCTGAATCATAAGTTTTCTGGATATACACTAGTTGCATAAAGCACAGTTGCGTATACACGCGAGTTACTTTAACTGAAGCATCGTATATGAATCTAAGTATAAAATTGTAAAAATGTTTTTTATTTGCTAATACTGATTCACCGCCCCCTCTCAGTATTATTTCCAATAATGGATACTACAGATGGAGCAATTTTTCGATCTCCATAATGTGCAAAACACACAAAAGGTACGCATTGCAACTTTATATTTGGAACCAAATCTGTTTGTATGGTATCGATGG